>CM035411.1:83213538-83348538 GCA_020310875.1 Ceratopteris richardii
TATCACTTGTATAAAGAATCTACGAGATCAAATAGTGGGAGTAGGTGTATAAAAGCCAAGGAGCTAGCTTGATGTTGTCTTCGAATCTTTCCACCTAAGTTTTATGGTTTGGTAACTGCTCTTAATACTCAAATCAGACCTCAACCACTAACTTTTGAAGAATTCAGTGCCTTACTCATGGAGGAGGAGCTGCAGCTTAAGGCAAGGAATGGTGGCAGCAGAGGAGATGTTGCATTCACAGCAAATGCCAAAGGAGGCAAAGTGGAATGTTCAAAAGATGGAGACAAAAAGAAGAATGACAAAAAGAAGTTCAAGGGAGTGTTTCCATTGCAAGAACAAAGGACAAAAAATTCAAGACTGGCGCATCAAGAAGGCATACGAGAAGAATGACTTCAAAATGTGGCAAGGGCAAAGAGTCTGCCAATAGAGCAAAAACAAAGCTTGACTTATTTGTTATGATAGAGAAGGTGTGCTCCTTGGCTGAAGATTCAGGAAAGGATGACTTATGGATGTTGGATAATGGTGCATCTCATCACATGACGAGCAAAAAAAACCTTTACAATTCCTTATAGCCTCTAAAGGGACCCATCAGAGTAAAGGTAGGAAACAATGCAAGATGTCTCGTAGAGGGTGAAGATATGGTTTCTTTCATGAACTCTAATGGGGATGTCAAAAAGCTTTCAAATGTGTTGTATGTTCCACAAATCAAATGAAATCTACTTTCAGTAGCTCCTATAAGTAAACAAGGTCATCAAGTATTTTTCAGTAAGACAAGAGCTAAGATTATGGACAGTAACAACAACATTTTTGGGATAGGCATAAGGAGGAACTGTTGTAATGAGTTGTGTTCTCTTACAACCACTACAAGTGTGGGAAAAAGCAAGCTATGGCATGAGAGATTCGGCCACATTGGGTATCTTGTATTGAAGGAGATGCATCACAGGGATATGGTTGCACACCTACCATCGATTGCGGAAATGAAGGAACCATGTGAAGCTTGCATGATGGGCAAGCAAAAGAGGAAGGCATTTCCACAAGAAAGCAAGAACATGGCAAGCTATCCTCTAGAGTTGATGCATGCTGACTTGTGCGAAAAAATGCCTACACAGGCCTTGAGAGGATCTTCCTACTTCATGTTACTTATCGACGACTGTAGTAGGAAGATGTGGGTGTACTTCCTTCACGATACGGCTCAAGCTTTTGGTAAGTTTAAAGAATCGCTTCAACTTGTTGAAACTGAAACAAGGAAGAAGATAAAAAAATTTAGGACAAATGGCGGTGGTCAATTCACATCAACAAAGTTTGAAGATTTTCTACAATAGTAAAGGAATCAAGCATCAACTTAGAGTGGCACATAACCCTCAACAGAATGGTGTTGCAAAATATCAGAATCGAGCCATCATGGGGATGGCAAGGTGCATGTTGAAGGGAAAGGGTTTGCCTAATCACTTTTGGGAAGAGGCTATAAACATTGCTGTCTACATCTTGAATCAAAGCTACACCAAGGCACCTAACGGAAAGACTCCACAAGAAGCCTACATTGGTAAAAAGCCTTTGGTTTCCCATTTCAAAGTATTTGGAAGTGAATGTTATATACATGTTCCAGATAGGGAGAGAAGCAAATTTACCATAGGTAAAGGTAAATATATGTCTAAGTATGAAGGAATCAATTCAAAAGGTCTTGATGAATAAGAATAATTGTAGTGATTGGCATGTAGTTGGCAATGACGGTGATGAGTTAAGAAGAAGGGGAAAGTGCCCAATTGCCTGTAAGAATGAATTGGCAACATGTTCTCCACAAGGGGAGGAGAGAGAGAGAGAGAGAGAGAGAGAGAGAGAGAGAGAGAGAGAGAGAGAGAGAGAGAGAGAGAGAGAGAGAGAGAGAGAGAGAGAGAGAGAGAGAGAGAGAGAGAGAGAGAGAGAGAGAGAGAGAGAGAGAGGGAGAAAGAGATAGAGAGAGATAGAAGAGAGAGAGAGTAATGGAATGAGAGGAAGAAGAAGCAAGCCTCCTAGTAAATTGTATTTGTTTTTTGTAATTAATTTATCATTTTGTCTTTTCACATTTTTTTAAAAATCATGCATCACTTTGTACATGATCGCATTGTGAGCTTTATATCTCACTGTATGTTAAATAACTTCTTGCATTTAGAAACTCCTTGAAAATCTTACTTGCTGTTGCAGAGCTAAAGAGAACACAAAGCAGAGAAAAAGACGGGCCCCAAAATTTTTCCGATTTGGACACCCAATTTTTGTATTATAACCATTCTCGTAATATATTTTCCGATGTAAATGCACTAGAGGAGTCCTCTAGATGCATCCCCATAGAAGATTAGAAACTTACCCATGTTAAATAGTAGGAAAGTAGTCTTTAGTGAATAAAGTGCCGGTCTCTTGTGTGAAAGGACCATTTTTAGGGCACAAGTATATAAGTCAATTTGTGACTCTTTGTAAAGACTTTTGGCCATTGTGAGAATCAAGAGCACAGAAATTCGAATTTGTGTCTTCTCCTCTCTGTATCTTCTTCCTTGTGAGCTTGTATGCTTGTGTATTGCTTGGAAAGAGTGTGGGGAAGTGTTGTTTATTCATGAAAGTGTTTGTTTACTGTTGTTAAGGTGTGTGCAAAGTGTAGGAAGTGCTGAAGTGTAGGAAGGTCTTTCCCGCGACTCGGTATTTTGCTCATAACTGAAGCATGAGCGTCAGAATTGAGTGAAACTATTGCCATTGGATGCGTCTTCTCGAGAGCTTCGAAATGCATATGCTATTTGCTATATTTGGAGTTCGCAGCTGAGAGAAAAGCTCAATTTACTATTGGTTGCTGTTCCAAGTATCGTGACACCATGACTGACAGTTGAAGCTTGTTTGGATTAGTCTTTGCCTTGTTTGCACTCTTTGAGTAATTCATTTGCATTGATCGTCATTTGAATGCATGTTATCATACACTTGGCTAGGTTTGTATACTCATCGGATTGATAATTAAAGCGTGAATCCCCACTATATGCACTTGAGGAGGATTGAGGTATAGTCTCTTTCTTCGCAAGTCCCTAAGTTGGTTCTTAGGTACACACATTTTTTGGCGCCGTTGCCGGGGAGTGTCGAATCAAACCGAGGCATTCGTGTGATGGTAAGTAGCTTTTTGCATTGAAGCGAGAGGAGGAGTGGTGATTTTCTCTTCTTTGGTAAGTCACTTTCAGCCGCACTTACTACTTCTCACTCTTGGAGTGTGTGTAGTGAGTTGTTAGTCTAAGGAAGTGAGTGGAATGAGTAGAGTAGGAGAAGTAAGGGAGTAGGTTAGGTAGTGAGAGTAGCATTCAATCCTTGTAGTGTTGTTCTATTTTCAGTGAATAGGAAAATTCAAAAGTATAAAAGCTAAAAATGTCATTTGGAAGTCACTTGTATTTTTTTAAACAAGTATCGTGAGAGGAGCTGTTGAGTATCGCGAGCTACAGTCCGGGTCATGGGAGCTACGCAGAGCAAGTGTGGTGTGATTAAAGGGTTGAGAGCGAGGACTGGAGGTGAGCACACTCATCTACACTCATGCTTACCACTTAAATTCACTAGTTTGGAAAAAAACGATCTACGTTAGGTATCGTGGAGGACTTACAGGGGGTAGAAAGTGTGTTTTGGGTGATACAGAGAGTGAGGAGAGGGTAGAAGAACGTGGAAAACATCTGTATTCATTCAAAACCCAAAAAATCTAGCAAAAAATTTGAAAAAGGGGTCAAGTATCCTGTTCTCCCGCGGTCGAGTATCGTGATACCTGACAAGTATCGTGATCTCCTGTGGTTGAGTATCGCGACACTTCCCTGAGATCGTGTATCGTGGTTGCCCGATCGCGATACTTCACCAAGTATCGTGTATCGAGTATCGTGTGTCTCCGAGTATCGTGTATCGTGTTCTATCGATCGCGATACTTGCTAGAGATCGTATATCGTGTATCGTGTTCTATCAATCGCGATACTTGCTAGAGATCGTATATCGTGTATCATGTTCTATCGATCGCGATACTTGCTAGAGATTGTATATCATGTATCGTGTTGCTCTTGATTGCGATACTCCACCAAGTGTCATGTATCGAGTATCGTCTGTGTCCAGATATCGAGTATCGCGTACTCAGGTATCGTGTATCGTGTTCCTGGATCAAGTATCGTGTATCGTGTATCGTGACTTCTGAGGTATCGAGTATCGTATGGTTCCCGATTGCGATACTTATCAATTATCGTGTATCGAGTATCGTTTCACTCAGGTATCGAGTATCGTGAGAATTCAGATATCGTGTATCGTGATTCCTGACCAATTATCGTGTATCGTGATTCCTGACCAATTATCGTGTATCGTGTTCTGCACGTATCGAGTATCGTCCTATTCGGGTATCGTGTATCGTCTGGTTAGGAGTTCAAGTATCGTGAAGCTTTGGAGTCAAGTATCGTGACTAGACATTTTCTTTTTCAGTCATCTTCCAGCCAAATTTGTTTAGAATTTGACCCATAGTAAAGAGTTCTAGAAGATAGAGGTTAGCAAGGGCTGATCAGAGCTGTTAGGTGGATGAACCTGAGATCCAGAAGAACCCTAGGAAGCCGAAGGAGTGTGATCTCTTCTGTAGGAAGTGTAGCTGAACCAAGTAGCCGCACTCATTATTCTGAAACCTCTAGTGAGTCAGAGGAAGAAATTCCTATGGCTTCAGAGGATATGCAAAACACTGTACCAATGATTGGCATGATGTCAATTATTGAGGGAGAATATCAGACATCTTTAGAATATGTGACCACCAATCAACATGAGATCCCCATATACTTAGATGGACTAAACCGATCAGTGGCCAGATTGAAGAAAGCTTCAGAGGCTTACATAGTGCCTAGGCTAGCAGTCAAGTATACCGGAGGATTTTATATGGATAAAAGGGACATCCAGTATGTGGTTACAGAACATCCGGAAAACATTAATGAACTTGGGGAAGAAAACAATGCTCATAACCCTAATAGAGATGGAAATGAAGAGCAAGTGACCACACCTAGAGGGAGATCTACTGTTGTTAGGGTTTGGAGAGGAGACCTGATTCCCCAAGATGACTCCATAATGGATGTGTATTTGATTAATGGAATGGAGCATCTCCTTAGAGCCCACTCTTCAATATGGGAAGCAGCCCCTAATCCAGTGACTGTCTATGAGTTACAAGATCCCGACTTCCCCACCATCATCACATATTTGGACAAAAATCAGAGGAGGTATTGGCCCCTAACAGATTCAGAGAGACCCGGGTTGAAATATCAGAACATTCCAGTGTTTCCCCCGAGGGATCAAGCCACTACTTCACAAAACCCACATGCAACCTCTCAGAATCATTCATTTCAGCAGTTAGGACAAACACAACAAACTCAAATCCCGGTTAGACCACATGTGCAGTTTGCTATGCCTGCAAATAACCCTAATTATCGGCCTCAGCCACCTGTTGATCCATGGAATGGAATTCCTGCCCCAGTTAGACCACTTGTAGCAAGAGGACCTGGTATACCTATTGGAAGACCAGTTTTCCCTGTGATGCCTAGACCGCCTGAAGGAGGAAGAAGATTAAGGCCAATTCAAGTAGCCAAATGCATGAGAAATCATTATGATGGCTCTAGTGAACCTTACAATCATATAGCTGAATTCAAGCAAGTAATCAGAGCCGAACAAGTAGAAGATTTTTTGATCCAATATGAATCTTTTTGTCTAACTTTGACGGACACAGCTTTAGCTTGGTTCCAACCATTAGATCCTAATAATTTTCAAAACATGGAACAAGTCTATCAAGAAATGATTGAGGAATTCACTAAGTCTGGAATTAAAAACAACTCGTCATCATTGATCCATAGCTTTAAGCAAGCTCCTACAGAATCAGTGAGATTGGCAGCAAGAAGATTCAAGCAGTATGTGGACAGATGCCCAGTGGAAGAGAGACCTACCCAAAATAAAATGGTGTCATTATTTTTGGAAGGATTATTGAACGGATCATTAAGATCTCTGGTGTACGTAAAGAGAGTTCAAACTTTGCAAGAATGCATGAAGGAATGTATTGATTTAGAAGACAATCTTGCGGAGGATCTGAAAATACCTCAAGGAAGTATCAAAAGTGAAGATTCATCTAGTAGCACATCAAACCCTAAGAACAATGTAGAGAAAATAGCCGACTTGGTAGCAAAAAAGTTGAATGTTCAAGGACAAAGGAGCTACCCCAATAACCCAATGAGAGTACCCATGCTTAGAAGATGTATGCAGTGCGGAGGTGATCATCCCTCTCACTTGTGTACTAGGGGAGTAGTCCCACCACCTGCTTATGCTTACAATAGACCAACCGCCCCAGGACCTCTGCAGTATTGAAGTATTGAGCAAAAATATACAAATCACAACACAGAAAATTGTCCTTACAATAGGCAATCAAGACCCATGCAACCTGTCATGAGACCTTACGGATACCCTCAGAGAGATCAAGGAGGTGAAGCCTTTAGATATCCCACATATCAGCAGCAAGCACCAGTACCACGACCGTATGCTTATCAAGGATACACTCAACCACAACCAGTGTTAGGACAACAACCGCCCATCCTCAGAATGTTGTCCCACTGAAAATAGCTCAACCTGAAGAAAACTTAGAGAGAGCGATAGTCCCAGCCGCACCATTGACTAGTAGTGAATCATATGACCCATCCTACGACCATAGTCAAGGAGCATATTCCACTTATGAAAGCTCTATGATAGAATATGGACAACTGTACGAACCATATGCCTATGGCATGGAAGTACCAGATAGTTCCTACGGATATGAGCAGGACTATGTATCATTGATGTACACAGCCCCTAGGGCACCCATACCCCCCCGACCTATGAACAGACCGCATGTACCTAGAGGACCATGTTATAGATGCGAAGGTGATCATTATATCAGAGAGTGTACACTGCCAAACCCACCACCACCACCACATGATAGAAGTAATCGAATCATCAGGGAGCGATAAGGAATACACGGTGCCACTGAAGGCAATGAGAGTTGAAGGCTCGGAAGAGCCTGAGAAAAGTGTTGTAAGCAAACGGACACAAAGATGGAAGAACCGAAGAGATAGGATAAAAGAAAAGAAGTTACTAAAGAAGAAGGAAAATGAGAAGAGCGAACAAAATCCAAAAGAGGAACAGAAATTTGAAGAAGAAAATAAAAATGGAAAGTGTAAAAAAGAAGAGGTAGGATCAGTATTAGCACATCCCATGCCTGAGGAATTGGCCATGTGGATTCAGGCATACAAGGCATGAATAAGAGTAGGACCTACCATAGAACAACATGAAAGAGAATATCCTAGAGGTGACCTAGAAAAAGAGAGGTTGGAGATCTACAAAAAATTAATAGAAGTCGCTCAACAGACCTTAGAAAAACCTACTGTTCCACTACCCAATACTCGAATTTCCGAAAGAGAATTCCAAGAGTGTGTCATTGCTAAAGATCACGGGAAACCCGAAGCAGGTAAGACACATAATGGAAATTATTGTGAGGATAAAAGGGAAGGTTCCATTGTTCCCAAAGTAGAAGGAGAATGGCCTAAAGATTTGTGGGCAAGAGTCCAAGAAGATAGATGGAAGAAAGTGGAAGGAATTGAACCGCCCTTTGAAGAGCTGGAAGCAGAAGATGGAATAGAGGATTCAATACCTCAAGTGAATTCATAAGAAATATTACCAATGGATCCAAGTGACAAAGAAGATGACGGAGTAAAGGCTTTGCCAAATTACACAGGAGAGTACGAACATAATTCAGAATTGTATTGCATTCCCTCAATAAGGAAAAAAGAACTGAACCCATTAGTCCGAATGTCGGATATCATACAACACCTTAGAAAGGTAAAAATCCCTTGCACCCTAACATTGGAAGAACTGATAAAGGTCAAACCACATTTGAAGGAGAAATTGACCAGTCAATTAGAGATCAAGACGGAAGAAAAAGAGGTATCTGATGAAATAAATACAGTAAAGATCCCAGTCGATAAGGTTGGAGATTTTAGTGAGGGAGATGAAGGAAACACTTGCCTTCCAATTACCTATAAGGGTTACACCACCAAAGCCATTTTAGATAGAGGAGCTGGAGTAGGAATAGCAACTAAAGAAATCTGGGAGAAATGGGGAAAACCAGCTTTAAGACCCACACGCATGAAGATACAAATGGCAGATGGACACACTGAACGACCCTTGGGGATATTGGAACGAGTAGTTTTCACCACTTGTGGAGTTGAATTCGAGCACACCTTAGCAATTTGTCAATTTGTGGAGTTGAATTCGAGCACACCTTAGCTGACCTAAACTAGTCACTTGAACACTCAATATGTAAACCTTATTGAGGATTTTTACCATTTCCCTTGATAGCCATGCCTTCATGGTCATAAAAGTTTCCATTTGTTTACTTAAAATCTCAATTTGTAGTTCAATTGGGGTCCTTGTTATGGAAGATACATTGGCATGAGTAGCCATATTAAGTTCTCTCACTTGAGATTCCCTAACTCAAGATGTTGCAGGCTAGTCATAGAGGATTGATTGTCGTTGCTTCGTGTGTGGAACAACCTCTACGCTAGTGGTCGGTCAATCCATAATGTTTTCCTAGATCCTCTAAACGTCTCTCTACCTCAACACTAACATCAAGACTTAAGATCTTCAAAAATTGTATGATATGGTTAGGGTTCAAGCTAGTTCTATCAATCTTTGAAAATTAGGCATATCTCCGCATGAATTCACTATGCAAATGGGTTATGTAAATGTTTGGCTTAAGAGATTTTATCCATCTTAAGAATCCATTCCTATTGAGCTTATTGAAATCTTCCAAGTAGAAAGCCTTGTAAATTTCCTTTCTAATGCATCCCATTCTAAGATCGCATGGGCTTGGATCTTGTCCAAAATAGACCCAAGCACAACTTGCTCAGAATATAAGATTAACATATCTTCATGGAGCCCATGGATTTGGCCCTACTGTTCAAAAGCATCTAAGTATTCGATCACATTTAGACTCATAAATTTCCCATTTTCTCCTAAGATGGCTTGCATTACTCTCATCCCTCCTTTTCTATTATAATGTTCTAAAAAAGTTTATCCACTTTTTGTTTACAATCATCTTTTTTGTGAATTACGAGCTCCAATACAAAAGTTTTCAAGATTTGTTTTAAATTGTGATCATAACTGCTCAATCAATTTGTTAACATTGTCGGCCAATGAACCTTTAATTTTATTCTTAATTTTGCTCCTAGGGTTGTTAGGAGATTTGAATGCAAATAAGTTCTTTTTTGTTACTCTTTTTTTTTGTTCTCTTTTGATGTATTCAAACAATTCTTTTTATATGCAGCTTAGTGTAAAACTTGAAAACAATACAATGCACTAATGAAAATGCATGCGAATGATCAAGCATTCATTCAAAACAGTCCTGTTTTAGTGTGTGACCTTTGCGGTGCCAAATGGAAAGAACTTGAACCCAACATATACCTTAGTTAGCTTGTCGATGAGGCTTTGTTAAGTGAGTGATAGTGTGGGTGAAAATTTCTTTACAATAAACAATTCAAATCCCTAAGTACAAAGAGAACCATGAGTGCATCACTATCTATGTGTGAGCTTAAATCATTATGGGTGAAGCACAGAGGATTTTCAAATTCCGTGAATCCTTATGGAAGCACTCAGATCCCTAAGGATCAATCCTCAACAACTACGGGAAACATAAAGTTGAGCTACAACAACAATGGAATCACTTGCATGTTTCCCTTAGTTGTTGAGGGCTGATCCTTGGGGATCTGAGTGCTTCTACGAGGATTCATGGAAGTTGAAAATCCTTTGTCTTGCATAAAGTTCTGCTCAAAATTAGTTAAATCACTTGCAAATAGCAAAGCACAATCATGGATGATCAACACTAATTTCAAATCAACTAGAATCTTAACATCAATCTAAACACATCGTGTCGTTTCATGTCAGGTTCACTTATGGAAAGGAAGGTTCCAATTGGGGGGATCAATTCTAGCTTTGTGAGTATGCCCTACCTTGCATTGCATGCATGATGCTATGATCCTAGGTATTTAAGTGAGCAGAAGAGAAACGACAAGAAAAATCAATCAATATGCATAGACACAAGTAAAATAAAAAACTTGTGTGGAACATTTATTATGCAAAATATAAAGATTACATCTACTTGAGTTTAAGAACTTGGTTGTGCTTGCTCCTAAGAAGGAGTGGGATTGGGAGTGCTAACCACAAAAACATCTTGAGGAAATAAGATGGACTTGTCATGTGGTGGGTAACATCGAGGTTTCCTACTAATTAGATCTCTACGTTTTCACTTGGCTGAAATTCATTCATTATTGATGCAGGTTTGGGTAAAAGCATAGGTTGACCCAAGAAAGTCTCATGAGACACTTCTTTTGCTAATCCTCAGGTCTTCACATGCTCTTAATTGATAACTTTGCCTCTAATCTTCTGTTCAGTCTTCTTTTTCCAACTATTTGATTTGTAAACAAAACATGAAGAAAAACATTGGTGTACAAATATAAATACATTAAATTATACACATGTCTATCTTATCCTTGTTTTCTTTACTCTATATCTATCTCTCTATATATATCAATCACTCTCTTCATATCTAGTTCTCTCTCTCTGATAAAAGTCTCTCTCTATCTCCCTCCCTCTCTTTTTCTATCTATATGTAAGCTTGTGCAATAGCCTATCAAAATACATCTCTCTCTCTCCCTCCCTCTCTCTCTCTCTCTCTCTCCCTCCCCCCCTCTCTCTCTCTCTCCCCCTCTCTCTCTCTCTCCAAGTATGCAAAACGTAAGCTCTTAATGTCCCTATCCCTTATATAACCAATGGTGGCAACCTGTGTGTGTGTGTGTGTGTGTGTGCAAGTATGCAAAACATAAGCTCTTAATGTCTCTATCCCTTATATAACCAATGGTGGCAAGCGAACTCTCTCTCTCTCTCTCTTTATCTATCTATCTATCTATCTACTCTCTACTCCTCTGCATGTTTAATCATCAAATCCAATTTGCATATGCATGCGTAATCATCAACCATCGAGGAACTACTCTCTACTCCTCTGTCCATCTACTCTCTACTCCTACTTTGAGCACAACCAAAACCATGAATTGAACTCTCTCCCTCTATCCCTCTCTATAAAATTTTAAAGAATATGTGAAGTATGTGCATTTGGTAAGTGTCAATAGATGAGATTGCCAAGGAGATAAACGCATAGCAAAAGACCTTTAGAGTTGATACACAGTGACATAGTTGGTCCTGCTAGAACCAAGTCAATTGGTAGATCACTTTATTTCTTGATATTCATTGATGATTATAGTAGATATACATGGATATACTTCTTGAAGTACAAAAGTGAAGTATTTTGATTCTTTTTCAAGTTCAAGAATATGATCAGAAAGCAATTGGACATGTATAAAAATTGTTTAGTGTTTACAATCAGATTCAGGAGGAGAATATATTTCAAAGGAGTTGATCAATACCTGGCATTAAATAGCAAATTTCTTGTAGATACACACCACAATAGAATGGTGTTGCAAAATGCAAGAACCATGTAATAGAAGAAATTTTAAGAGCTATGTTAAATGAGAAAAATATGCCAAAATCATTTTGGATAGAAGTATGACATATGGTTGTATATGTCATAAACAGAGATCCAACTTGAATGGTTCATGATTTGATTCCTTATATATATATATATATATATATATATATATATATATATATATATATATATATATATATATATATATATATATATATATATATATATATATATATACACACACACACACACACATATATATACACACACACACACACACAAACATGCACACACACAAAGATACACACACACACACACTCACACACACACACACACACACACACACACACACATATATATATATATATATATATATATATATATATATATATATATATATATATATATATATATATATATATATATATATATATATATATATATATATATATATATATATATATATATATATATATGTATGTGTGTGTGTGTTTGTGTATATATATATGTATATGTATGTATGTATGTATGTATGTATGTATGTATGTATGTATGTATGTATGTATGTATGTATGTATGTATGTATGTATGTATGTATGTATGTATGTATGTATATATATATATATATATATATATATATATATATATATATATATATATATATATACAGACACATACATACATACATACATACATACATACATACATACATACATACGTACATACGTACGTACATATGTGCGTATGTACATATGTACATACATACATGAGATATTATGGAAACACAAACCAAATGTGAGCTATTTACAAGGGTTTGAATGTATTTGTTATGTACACATCCCTAGTCATTTGAGACATAATTTTGAGTCGAAATCGTGGAAGTGCATATTCTTTGGATATTCAAGGATATAGATGCTATAATCTTGTGAATAAAGAATGTATTGTGAGTAGAGACATAACTTTTTTATGATATTTCGTCTTAGTGTGCATCCAAATACATGATTGTGATAGAGAATGATTCAAATGATGTTATGCATAATGTTCATGATGAGCCAGAGACAAGTCGTAGACATTATGATCATGAGAAAAGCCAAGACTTTGGATCATATTAACCTCCTACACCATAAACATCACGGGGTGAAAATGCAAAAGATTATGTAAGGAGAAAGATGATAGAGTATATGTCGAATTCAGATATAAAAGATGAACTAGTCATAACTAGAATGTTAAAAATTAGGATAAATATGTTCCTCCACATGCAAGAAGAAAAACAAGATCAATATCAGATGAAGAGACTCTAAAAAGGTTTATGAGAGTGAGATATCATGTGGATAGATTGAATCTATACAATAATTTCATAAAACTTCATTATGCATACATGATAGAGAGAATAAAACATGATAAGTCAAGGAATTTTAAAGCGTCAAGAACAAAGATGGTTGCAAAGCAATGAATGATAAAATGAATGCACTAAAGAAGAATGATATTTCGAAGTTGGTGAGGGTTACCACCAAACAAGAAAGCTATTGGATGCAAATGGGTGTACAAAGTGAAGCGCAAAAGTGATGTTTCAGTGGAGAAATATAAAACATGTCTTGTTGCAAAAGGATATGCACAAATATATGTACTGGATTGTGATGAAATGTTTAGTTTGGTTGTAAAGATGAAATTTGTGAGAAGTGTAATTGCATCGGCTAATATGAGCAATAGGAAATTGTATGAAATGGATGTTAATGCATTCTTGAATGATAAATTGCATGAGGAAGTTTATTTGTAGCACCTAGAGGGTTATGTGCATCCAAAGTATCTTGATTATGTGTGCAAATCAAAGAAAGCGCTTTATTGATTGAAACCAACACCAAGAGCATGGTGTGAACAATTCACTAAGTAGCTATTGGGTCTTGAATGTATGCAATGAAAGGATGACTATTCACTATTTGTATGGAATCATGGTAGTGAATTGATTCTACTTGTGATTGATGTCAATGATTAGACCATTACTAGAAATGATGAAAAGAGGATCATTAATTTGAAAAAGGAACTGAAATTTCAAATTTTGATGTTGAATTCGAAAGAGCTACAATCTTTTTTTGGAATCAAAGTAATTGCAATGCAAGAGGGATCTAGATAATACAATATAATTATATGTTGGAAATGCTTGAATGATTTGGCATGAGGGCTTGCAAACCTACTGACACATTACTTGATGCTAATTCTAAACTTGTGGATGATGGGAAGTACTTGCATGATGCAAATGTTTATAGAAAGATAATTGGAAGTTTCATCTATGAAATGAAGAAAATAATAGAATTGAGTTTTGCGATTGGCTTGGTGAGTCAATTTATGCATAAACCTTACAAAGTGCGCTTGGATGCAAGGATATATATATTGAGATATGTAAAAGCCACATGCAATTTTGGTTTATTTTTATGAGAAAAAAGTTCAGCCATGTGTATATGAAAACATAGATGCAGATTGGGCAAGAAATGTCATGGATCAAAGGTCAATAAGTGAATTTGTGTGTTCTTACTTGGAAACACAATTGTTTCATGGAAGAGCAAGAAGTAATCAACTATCACAATATCAAGTACCAAAGCTGAATATAGATGGATTACTCAAGTTTTTTAATGAAGAAACATGGATTAAGAACCTATATAAGACATGAGACTCTACATCAATGGAAATTCAATTATCTACTATGATAATGTGAGAGGTATTATGCTATCGAAGAATCTAGTTTATCATGCTATCGAAGCACATCGAAGCTCATTAGCATTTTGTTTGTGAGAAGGTCATTAAAGGAGAAGTAGAGCTGATTCATATCAACAATGGAGAGCAAATGGAGGAAATATTCTCCAAAACTCTTCCCAAAGATAAATTCATCTACTTCAGAGATGCTTTTCGAATTAGGAAGCTTTAGTTTGTATCTAGATTTCATTTCTCTTGATTTAATTTTGCATGTACATATGATCTAGTTCATTTTGTATTCAAGCTCATTTTGATCTTGAGGGAGAGATTTAATGATGTGGAATTTATATGTAAAAACATTATGAAATACAAAAAAAAAGAGAGTGTCTCACTTATGTCAGTGCTCCCACTTCCTTATCCAAAAATCCCTCTCCTTCTTCGTCGTTAACTGTGTGTCTTCCTCTATACAGTCATGGATGCACCATAGGAGAGTTGTGCGTTCTCTACAAGAACACTATCAATATTTTGATTAATGTTCTATACATTATGATTTTGGTTTCTTGTAGTAACCATAAGAGTTTCTAAGTAGGCACATCATGTGTGTGATGATACCAAGCCTGCATACTAATCAAAGCAGTAAAAGTAAATATTGTGAACTTATTGCTTATGATATATTTTTTATTTAGTGGATGTAGGGTAGACAAGAATAAACCACAAGCTTGGGATCTTTCTCACACTCACAAATTTTTTGAAAGGAAATAACCATCAGTATTAAACACATTTTCTTTGATACATCACTATGGGACAACATTTCTTTTTAACATGTGAGAGTGGTACTAAAGCGCACAATTACTCTAATGATTTTTGCCAATATATACTTATGTTTTTTATGAACTATTTGTTTGGTTTAATTATTGAGGCCTTCAAGTTTACAATCAATAAACTCTTTGTTTGTGATATGTTGTATGTAATTCAAAAATATATTGTGGAAAGGTATCACACGTCTTAAAATGGCTTTGATGATATGCCTTACCATGTTATCCTCCCTGAGATTGGAATTTTTGTTGGAAAATTTTCTTGATAACCAATGCTAAACATGTCCAAAGCTTTGCCTCTTTCAACATACATTGTTCGAATCTTATTTACTAATAAGAAAAGAGACACGTGCAAATAGGGGGCACATATCTTGGAAGTAATCATTTTGATAGAATAATGGAAGAATTTTTAACCTTTATTTTTTTTAAGCTTTTTGTCTTATTGATCTTCATTTACTAGTTCATGTGGTTGACGAAGTTGCAGTAGCAGAAACTATCCACGGTCGATGGATGTTATTCTTAGAGTAGTTCATGAAGAAACCAAAAGGGTTTGTTCATTAGAGAGCACGTCTATAGGGCAACATGGAAGAGGGGTGGCTCGTACAAGATTCTTTGGTATTCATAACAGAGTTTGTAGGCACTTTGGACCCAGAAATGCCTCGCTTATGGAGCGATAACAAAGATTTTCATCCCATAAACGATGAGACTCATGATCAAAGAAGCCAAAGAAAATGGATGCAACTTTTAGAGAGAAGGCAATGAAGTTTTGCATCATTAACTGGGGGCCCATGCAGAAGTGGTTGGAGATGAATATTCACTATTTGTTTGAAATCATGGCAGTGAACTGATTCTACTAATGATTGATATCAGTGATTAGACGATTACTAGCAATGATGAAAAGAGGATCATTGATTTGAAAAGGCAACTGAAATTTAAAATTTTGATGTTGAATTTAAAAGACCTGCAATCTTTTCTTGGAATCAAAGTAATTGCAATGCAAGAGGGGACCTAGATAATAAATATAATTATATGCTGGAAATGCTTGAATGATTTGGCACGAGGGCTTACAAACCTACCTACACATTACTTGATGCTAATGCTAAACTTATGGATGATGGGAAGTACTTGCATGGTGCAAATGTGTATAGTAAGGTAATTGGAAGTTTCATATATGAAATGAAGATAATAATAGAATTAAGTTTTGCAATTGGTTTGATTCATCAGTTTATGCATAAACCTTACAAAGTGCACTTGGATGCAATGAGATATATATTGAGATATGTAAAATCCACATGCAATTTTGGTTTTTTTTTATGAGAGAAAAGTTCAGTTATGTGTATTTGAAACATAGATGCAGATTGGGCAAGAAATGTGATGGATCGAAGGTCAATAAGTGAAGTTGCGTGTTCTCACTTGGAAACACAATTGTTTCATGGAGTAGCAAGAAGCAACCAACTATCACAATATCAAGTAGCAAAGCTGAATATAGATGCATTACTCAAGTTTTTAATGAAGCAACATGGATTAAGAACCTATATAAGACATGAGAGTCTACATCAATGAAAATTCAATTATCTACTATGATAATATAAGAGGCATTATGCTATCAAAGAATCTAGTCTATCATGCTATCGAAGCACATCAAAGCTCATTAGCATTTTGTTTGTGAGAAGGTCATTAAAGGAGGAGGAGAGTTGATTCATATCAACAATGAAGAGCAAATGGAGGATATATTCTCCAAAACTCTTCCCAAAGAGAAATTCATCTACTTCAAAGATGCTTTTGGAATTAGGAAACTTTAGTTTGTATCTAGATTTCATTTCTCTTGATTTAATTTTGCATGTACATATGATCTAGTTCATTTTGTATTCAAGCTCATTTTGATCTTGAGGGGGAGATTTAATGATATGGCAGTTATATGTAAAAAGATTTTGAAAAAAAAAAGAGTGTCTCACTTATGTCAGTGCTCCCGCTTCCTTATCCAAAAATCTCTCTCCTTCTTCATCGTTTTTGTGTGTCTTCCTCTATACAATCATGGATGCACCATAGGAGAGTTGTGCGTTCTCTACAAGAATACTATCAACATTTTAATTAATGTTCTATACATTATGATTTTGGTTTCTTGTAGTAGCCATAAGAGTTTCTGAGTAGGCACATCATGTGTGTGATGATACCAAGCCTGCATACTAATCAAAGCAGTAAAAGTAAATATTGTGAACTTATTGCTTATGATATATTTTTTATTTAGTGAATGTAGGGTAACAAGAATAAACCACAAGCTTGGGATCTTTCTCACACTCACAAATTTTTTGAACACATTAAACACATTTTTTTAATACATCACTATGGGACAACATTTATTTTTAACATGTGAGAGTGGTACTAAAGCGTGCAATTACTCTAATGATTTTTGCCGATATATACTTATGTTTTTTATGAACTATTTGTTTGGTTTAATTAATGAGGCCTTCAAGTTTACAATCAATAAACTCTTTGTTTGTGGTATGTTGTATGTAATTCACAAATATTTTGTGGAAAGGTATCAGACGTCTTAAAATGGATTTGATGATATGGTTTACCATGTTATCCTCCCTGAGATTGGAGTTTTTGTTGGAAAAATACATGTTCAAAGCTTTGCCTCTTTCAACATACATTGTTCGAATCTTATTTACTAATAAGAAAAGAGACACGTGCAAATAGGGGGCACATATCTTGGAAGTAATCATTTTGATAGAATAATGGAAGAATTTTTTACCTTTATTTTTTTTAAGCTTTTTTGTCTTATTGATCTATTTTTTTGGGATATCCTTACGAATATCCCCCAAGTATTTTTGGCATATTATCATTTTTTATTACGTTTTTCTCATAAATTGTTTTGTTATGGTGTTGGACGAGAACTATGAACAACATACAATTTAAATGATCATTTCTATTAACTGCAATATGATCATTTCCTTTTAGAAATTTCCACAATAGGGACTTGTACCCTTACATGTATATATACACACATTAATATGGAATGATTCTGGCTACAATGGAATGATCATGAATTATTAATCATCTAGCAAAGGAAGTTGTTTTTTATTTTTGTAGACGGATTTTTTTTATAATATATCAGAAAGACGTTTAACAATTTTACACACATGTTTTGGTTAATACATTGGTTTTTTGGACACTATCAACCCGCATAATAAATGAGGATGGATAATGTGTCATACTATATGGAGGGCTTACAAGTTGTGCTATACATACACTTAGATACATCCGTGCTTTTTGGGTCCAAATTTTACATTCATGATAAAATTTCTTTCTTGATTCTGAACTAGCAATCTTTTTGGAATTTCTCACATTGTTATCGACTGTCTAGGAAAAATACGTTACAAATTAAGAATCATACTTGTGTAGTACAAGGATACACACTATTTTTTCTATCCTTATTATGAACCTTGGGTTTGTATAAACCCTTTGGCAACAAATCTAGCTTTATGTCTAGCTAATGAACAATCAGGATTCATCTTTACTTTAAACACCATTTGTTTGGAATAGAATTAATACCTTCTTCCTTTGGAATCAGCTCCCATGTGTGATTATACTTAGGATCTTTGACCTCCTTTTTCATAGCTTGTTTCCATTCTTTTTGTGTGCAAGATTGTTCATATGTCTCATGCTCTATATGTTTGAACACTTGTATCATGGATGCAAAATTCTTTCCATATAGTTATCCTAACTAAGACTTTGAATTGGATACTTTGTCCTTTGCTTCCTATAGAAAATTGCTTCTTCAACCTATTCAACTTTAACTTTGGACTGATAACCTCTCTATATGTCATTTGGTGTCAAGTTATGCATTCCCAATATTATGTACCTATTGATCAAGTAAAGAAGAGTTGTTGTAACTTCAACCCAATAGTATAATAATACCTTTATCTCGTTAAGCATGCATCTTGCAACCTCAACAATGTTGATATATTTAGGTAGTGATGTGTGTGAACACTCTAGGACCGCCGGGGCACTTTTTTCCCTCTTTAGGAGGTTTTTTTCCCCCGGCTTGTATATACGCCTATTGCCCTAATGGGCTACTTATCTTTGTACATTTTCTAGTAATACATTCAGTCTGGTGTGTTGTGCTCCAAGCTTCTTCCTCTTCCTTGTGCTGTTCGCGTGCTTCCGCAGACGTCTAACTCCAACAATTGGTATCGGAGCAGGTCGTTGATTCTTCTAGGGCGCCATCGACACTCCTCCGTTTGTAGTCTCAGATTCGCACAAAATTTGGTGAGCATACTCAGGGTGCCGAAATCGCGATCTGAGCTCGTTTCGGCCTCCGAACGCACTATCGCAGTGCTTGTGCAGGCTATTTCGTCCTTTTGTGCCAAAGGTATATACCAGTTTCTATTCGCCAGTTTAAGCGTCTCGAAGTCTGCTACAGGTCTAGCAGAACTCGTCTGGGTAGTTCTGTTCAACTTTTTGAGATACAGTCAATTTTCTGCATCAAGGTATTTTAGTCACCGGCCATGGCTGAAAGCAGTGATGTATTCCGTATGTTGGCTGTTGAGGATAAGTTGGATGGTACCAACTACCCATTATGGGCTTATATGATGCGACATGTACTGGTTGCAAAAGGATTGTGGAACATTGTGCAGGGTGTTGAAAGACGTCCTGTTACACCTGTAACGACAGGTACTGCAAATACAGGTGTTGGAGCTGATGAAGATGGTGTCGAAGATGATATTCCGCAGATTCCTGTTCGTGCTGTTGTTTCTGTTGCACCTACTGCAGAGCAGATTCGTTGGGATGGCAGAGATGCCCAGGCACATGCATTGATAGCTTTGTCTGTCAAACGTGCCATTATTCCTCACATTCGCTCTTGCAGAACAGCAAAGGATGCTTGGGATACACTTACCACTTTGTACCAGGCTAGGAATGAGGCTCGTGTTGCTTACCTCCGAAAACAATTGGAGAGTGAGCACATGAATGAAGGTGATTCGATGGACAGTTTTCTTACAAAGATCAAAGACCTGAAGGAACAGATTTCTGCTGATGAGGTTATACCAGATAGCTCACTTGTGCAGACCGTTCTGAATGGCCTTCCTGATTCATATCAGAGTTTTGCCTCTACTCTTCGATTGATGATGAAAGGCAATCCGAATGCCTTGTCATTTGAGGAGTTAGTCTCTGTTCTGTTGCAGGAAGATCAGTCCAGGCAGAACAGGTCCATTATGCGTGTTGCAGATCAAGCTTTCCTGGCTAGTCAGAAAGGCAAAGGAAAATGGAGCTCTTCTACTAGTAAGCAGAAATCTGCAAATGCTGCACAATCGAAGAACCAGGATAAAGATGAGAAGAAATCAGAAAAGCAGAAATTGTTCTGCAAGTACTGTAAAGGAAATGATCATATTATAAAGAACTGTCCAAAACTGGCTGCTAAAGAGGCAAAGAAGAAAGAGGCTGGAATGGTTGTTGCAGAGGCCTCTACACCAAAAACAGAGTCTGCAAATCTTGTGCAGGAAGAAGAATGGGCATTTACTACTGTTTGCAGTTTTGACCCATCTTCTCATGATCGGTGCATGTCTGCAGTAGACTCAGATGTTTGGTACTTTGACAGTGGGGCAACCAAACATATTACCTCGCAGCGCAGTTTCTTCTCTTCACTCGAGCCTGCCCCTACAGGGAATACTGTCACATGCGCCAATAACTCCTCTTATCCTGTTATGGGAGTTGGTAAGATCATTCTGACTACTGCTGATGGTAGTTCTTTCACTTTGTCAGATGCTTTATTTGTGCCAGGGATCAAAAAGAACCTGTTATCAGTTTCTGCATTAGCCAAGATTGGCTTGGTTGTGAAATTCGTTGATGACAGGTGTACAGTCCATGATCTCTCAAATGGCGATGTGATTATTGCTTCTGGCATTTTATGTCGTGGGCTGTATAAGCTCATAGACTATGAAAAATCTGTGAATGATTCGGCATGTGCAGTTCATGATTCTCAGGCTATGTCAGATGCAAAGCTTTGGCATGCACGCTTTGGTCATCTGAATTTTGCTAGTTTGTTACGCCTGCAGAAATCTGAAATGGTGTCCTCTTTGCCCAAACTTGAGGCACCTGGAA
Organism: Ceratopteris richardii; assembly: GCA_020310875.1. Classification (NCBI taxonomy): domain Eukaryota; kingdom Viridiplantae; phylum Streptophyta; class Polypodiopsida; order Polypodiales; family Pteridaceae; genus Ceratopteris; species Ceratopteris richardii. The sequence goes on from CM035411.1 coordinate 83,234,701, forward strand.
AACATGTTTGTGAAGGCTGTATTTTGGGCAAAATGCAGCGTTCTTCCTTTCCAAAAGATGGTTCAGTTCGGGCTATGCAGAAATTGCAGCTTGTACATAGTGATGTCTGTGGTCCTATGCAGACACCCTCTTTTGGAAATTACCTTTACTTCGTGACTTTCATTGATGATTTTTCCAGGCATGCATGGGTATATCCACTCAAAGCAAAGTCCGAAGTGTTCATGTGCTTCAAACAGTTTTTGGTTTTGGCTGAAAATCTATCAGCATGTAAAATGGGCACCCTCCGTTCTAATCGAGGGGGGGAATATATGTCTTCAGATTTTAATGCATTTCTGGCTAAACGTGGGATAAAACACCAGTGTACAGTGCCGTATACACCTCAACAGAATGGAGTTGCTGAACGAAAGAACAGGTCACTCATGGAGATGGCGAGGTGCATGGTCAAAAGTCAGGCTTTACCACATAGTTTCTGGCTTGAGGCTGTCATGTGTGCAGCATATGTACTGAACAGGTGTCCCACGAAAGCGTTGTATTCTATCACTCCATATGAGGCTTGGCATGACCGCAAGCCATCTGTTGCTCATCTGCGTGTTTTTGTTGGTACAGTTCTGAAAGTAAAGGCTATCGTCTGTATCATCCACAGACTAAACGCATTCTGGTTAGCCGTGATGTTGTCTTTGTGGAAGATGCTATTCAGCCATTGCTTTCATGTACTAAGGAGACATCTGTTAGCTCCAAAGACATGTATGATACTTTGATGCCTCTTTTTATAGGTGGACAGGCTAGCGTTGGTCCTAATGAGGCAACTTCTCAGCCTTTGCAGGTTTCATATGATGATGCAGATCATGCCATTTCTGATGCAGATTTACATGATGCACTTGTTGATGAGAGAGCTGATATTGAACAGGCAAAAACTATGCCAAAATGGCTGGTGCAGACTTTGCATGACAGCGAATTAGATGCACCTTTGTCATATCGTACTCGTTCAGGCTCTCATAGTACCTCCTTTGCATCAGATTGCTATGCTATGGCTGCATCTAGTCTTTGTGATGAGAATGAGCCTGTTTCTTTTGATGAAGCACAAAATTCAGAAAATTGGATGGCTGCTATGCAATCTGAATATGATGCTATAATGAAGAATGGTACATGGTCTTTATGTGACTTGCCTCCTGGCAAGAAGGCCATTGGCACTAAGTGGGTATACAAGCTGAAGCGTAAACCTGATGGCACAGTTGACAGGTATAAGGCTAGGCTTGTTGCAAAGGGTTATGCGTAGGAAAGAGGCATTGATTTTGATGAGACCTTTGCATCTACATGCCGTATGACTACTGTTCGGAGCATTTGTGCACTTGCAGCCCATCATGGTTGGAATGTACATCAGTTGGACATTAAAACAGCATTTCTGAATGGTGACTTGCATGAAGAAGTGTATGTTTTTCAGCCCCGTGGCTTTGTGCAAAAAGGGCATGAAAACCAGGTGTGCAGGTTAAAGAAGGCGTTATATGGTTTAAAGCAAGCACCACGTGCTTGGTATGAGAAAATACATGCCTATCTGATTGCACATGGTTTTGAGAACAATCCAACTGAAAGCACCTTATATGTTAAGCGTGCTAATGATGTGCTTTTGATCATTGTTGTCTATGTAGACGACATGCTGCTCACTGGTCCTCTTGAGAAGCATATTGCTGATTTCAAGGCTGATTTGCATGCCTCATTTGAGATGTCTGATTTGGGGCATTTGCATCACTATTTGGGCATTCAGTTTATGCAAGTTGATGGTGGAATGGCTTTGTGTCAAACGAAATATATTGACACATTATTGCAGCGTTTTGGCCTTGAAGACTGTAAGCCTATTGCCACTCCTATGGAGACAGGTTTACGATTGAGTCTTCATGATGCTGGAGATGCATTTGATGCTGTTCTCTATCAGCAGGCTGTTGGATGCTTGATTTACTTATGCATTACTCGGCCAGATATTCAGTTTGCTGTCTCACAGATGAGTAGGTTTATGCATTGCCCAGGAGTCACGCATTGGAAAGCGGTTAAGCGCATCTTTCGCTACTTGAGTGGTACTCGGCTACTTGGGTTGTTTTATCCCAAGGGGGGATCACTACCGCCAGATTTGCATGCTTTTTCTGACTCAGATTGGGCTGGTTGCTATGACACTCGTGTGTCCACCAGTGGTTTTTGCTTCATGCTTGGTAGCTCATGTATATCTTGGTTGAGCAAGAAGCAGCCTACTGTGGCCACTTCTAGTTGTGAGGCTGAGTATAGGGCAGCTTTCACAGCGACTGTTGAGTGTGTGTGGCTCAGACGCCTTATGGCTGATTTGGGTGTTGGCCAGTCTTCTGCCACCACCATCTTCACTGACAGTCAGAGCGCATTGGCAGTTGCGAGGAACCCTGTGTTCCATGCTCGCACTAAGCACATTGAGGTGCATTATCACTATGTCAGGGAGAGGTTCTCTGCTAGGGAGATCAGCTTGGCATATGTGCCCACGCAGGAGAACATTGCAGACCTTTTCACGAAGGCTCTGCCTAGGGAGAAGTTTGAAGCTTTCCGCAAAGCTTTGGGCTTACTTCCTTTTGTGGGGTGATTTCCACATAGCTCGGCACTTCCTTATACATGAGTGCCAGCTCCTTGTTCACCGCATCACTCCCAGGGGGGATTTGTTGATATATTTAGGTAGTGATGTGTGTGAACACTCTAGGACCGCCGGGGCACTTTTTTCCCTCTTTAGGAGGTTTTTTTCCCCCGGCTTGTATATACGCCTATTGCCCTAATGGGCTACTTATCTTTGTACATTCTCTAGTAATGCATTCAGTCTGGTGTGTTGTGCTCCAAGCTTCTTCCTCTTCCTTGTGCTGTTCGCGTGCTTCCGCAGACGTCTAACTCCAACAAACAATTTGCCTATTTTTTCTCTTAGCTACTCCTTTATTGTTGAGGAGTGTACCTACAAGTAAATTGCCTTTTGAGCCCATTCACTTGTACAAATATGAAAATTATTTGAAGAAGTCTTCTCCGCATGAGACCTTAATGTTTTGATGGAACTTACTAATTCTTTTTCAATTCAAGCTTTGAATCTCTTGAACATAGAGAAAACCTCTTATCTTCATTGAATACAAAATATCCATAGCTTTTCGGGTGATCATCAATGCAAGTGAGAAAAGAATTTATTACCAACCACTAAGAACTCTTTGGTGGGTCCCCATACATCCATATGTATGGGGACATTAAGAAATCTTGGGTGGCTCCGCATACATCCATATGTCCAAGCCCTTCACGTCCACATAATCGCTTCTCTTGAATGGATGCCTAGTTTATTTTTCTAGTTGACAGGCTTCACATAACTCATGGAATCCAAAATTAATAATTTTTGGAATATCTCTTACCACTTCATGGTTGATTATGTCCTTAAACTTTGAAATGTTGATGTGCCCTTTTTGTGACATAAGTCAGGCTCAAGAATCTTCTTGTCCCCAAATTGGAGGTACATGACCTTTCCATGTGGATGTTGGATGTCCAAAGTGAACATCCTTCCTTCTCTTTTCCCTTGAGCAATGTCCTTGAAACCTCCTTTTTTATTCTTTATAAACCATATTTTACTCATTGGAATCATATGATAACCCTTCTCTACCATTTTTCCTACTGAAATCAAGTTCTTTGAAATTGTAGGAAAAACAATAGATAGTACCTTTGCTCTAATTGTATCCCCAAGCCTTATATCTCCAATGTTTTCAATCATGTGTTGAGTATCATCATCTATTTCAATGCCTTATTTTGCACTTGGCACTTGTAGATTACTAAAGATACTTCCTTGGCATGGCATACGACTACTACAACCTAAATAAATGTACTATTTTGGTCATCATCATAAGAGCTTTTATACTCATGTCTCATTGCAGGTAATGTGTCCTTGTTTCCTTCACTTGAGGCTCCCAAAAAATAGTGCTTTAAGTATTGTAAATGTTGGAAAGTTCATTTTTTATATCTAAGTATGATTTCAAATGCCAAAGTTGATGATTTACCATCAAAATTATAGTAGATTTTATGAAAATGAATAGTTTTGTGAGCCTTTGAGCTACTATGGATGATATTTTTGCATACGGCATGGAAATCAATGAATGCCAACTAAGAGAACAAGCTTGGGTAAAAATGAGACTGAAACTAAATTTATAATTACTAGAAACTTTCTAATACGGATGATGATGATTGGGAAGAGATTGATGAGATGGCCTTGCCTCCATTTTGGTTACACATTGCTGATAGTGTATGTTTCACTATTTTGGATTGTAAGATAGTAGACAAAGTTTGGAAGAAGCTTTGCAACACTTATGAGAAAGAGAATGATTCCAAAAAAGTGTAGTTGATGAGAAATCTATATTGACCACACATGAAAGACACCAATTATGGATAATGATTTTTCATATACATAATAAGAAGCATGTAGTGAGCCCTTGTAGTATCAACACTTTGACAAACACCTAGGTCTTTCCAAAAAGCTATTAACCACTTAATTTGGATCCGTTTTGGATGGGAAACTCAATGGAATAAAACATATACATGTCCCCATAGATATGCTAAAATTTGGACTTCACTCTTAGGTTGATAACTAATAGAATACAAAATTATTGAAGTAGATATCTGAGAGCAAGAAATCAAGCTCTCTAATGACTATTTAAACACACAAAATGGTTACATATACAATGGGATATGAATCTCACAATGTGACTATGTACAAAGTCATAGGGATTGGAAGCAATCTATGAGAAGAAAAAATGACAAAATAACTACTAAAACCAAATCTAACCTAGTGTGGGTCTTTGTATCTCTCTTATTTTTCTCTACCTCCATGTTGAGAACATGATCCCACTTCATTCTTATAGAATATTTATCATGCAAAGAAGTGTGTTTGTTCTTCTTAATGCATCACCTTCATTTGATTGCCCATTACATGCCATTAACTACAAGGCAAAATCATTACAAACTTTTGAATAGATTCCTTCATCCTTACAATTATATTTACCTTTATCTTTGGAAAATTTACCCAAGCATATCTCATGTGACAATGAGATTGCATATATATCTTCAACACTCCCCCTTAAGCTAATTTGGGAGTTATCTTTTACCATGTCCTCCAAATTTATCACATCCTTGAAAGCTTTAAATTCAGAGGCATCCATGAAATTTGTAAACATGTGTCCAACTTGATTTTTGGTTCTAATGAAATTTATCTCCACTTCTTTGCTCAATATCTTCTCCCTTACATAATGGTAGTTAATATATATGCACTTACTCTTTGCAAAATTCTTGGCATGTTATTATTGTATATAGGAGTGAATCCCACCTTCACCTCAAGAACAACCAAAAGATTTTTAATTCATGTTGCTTCACATGTGGTGAATTCTAATCCCTTATTCCATGGATGAAAGTGCAAAAATATGTTGTTTCTTCCAGCTCCATGTGATAGATTTTCCCATATCATGAACACATAACATAAATTTGATCTCCCATCTTCCTTTGAAATTTCCCAATCAACATCATTAGCCTTTGACCTGCAATTATTTGCCAAACTTGTAAACCAAAGCATGATTAATTGTATGCTTTAGGTATCTCCTCACTCTTTTGGTTGAATTCAAATGTTTGCTTATTAGGACTTCCATAAACTAAGAAAGAGCACCAACTTCATAAGATAGATCAGTTCTTGTAATGTTTGCATAGATTAATGATCTTATGATGCTTCTCTATGTCATTACATCTTCCATTTTTTAATCCATTATTTGAGTAAAGATTTGTATTTGTGTCCATGGGATGAGTATGTGGTGTGCATTCAATCATTCTAAATATGAAAAGAACCTCCAAAAAGTACTTCATTTGAATCAATGAAATGCCATCTTTCCCATAACTAACTTCAATTCTTGGAAAATATTTCAGCTCTCAAAAAATATGAAATTGTAAGATCCTTACCAAGCTTTATTTTGATCTCTTTAATAGGTGCAACATCATTCCCTATTATGATGAGATCATCAACATATATGCAAATATTACCTCTCTCTATTTTCTTTCTTCTTCATGTATAATCAAGGATCTACAATCCTTTGGTTTTATTCACACTGAATTAGATACTCTACGAATCTTTGATTACATGCTATTGGTACCTGCTTCAAGAAATAATGTGCCTTCTTCAATTTGTAAACAAATGTTTGCATGGTTTTCATCTTCAAAATCCAATCGGTTGACTCATATATACCTTTGTAGTTCTCCATTGAGAAATGCATTCTTGATGTCAAGTTGGTATAATCACAACATCCTTCAAGCATTAATTTCTATCAAGGTATTAATCATTCCAATCTTTGCAAATGAGCTAAAAATTTCATCATAATCTATGCATTGGGTTTGTTTAAACCCTTTGGCAACAAATCTAGCTTTATGTCTAACTAGTGAACAATAAAAATTCCTCTTTACTTTAAACACCATTTGTTTGGAATAGTATTAATACCTTCTTCGTTTGGAATAAGCTCCCATGTGTGATTATCCTTAGGATCTTTGATCTTCTCTTTCATGGCTTGTTGCCAATCTTTTGTGTGCAAGCTTTTTCATATGTCTCAGGCTCCATGTGTTTGAATACATGTATCATGTATGTGAAATGCTTAAACTTATCGTAACTTAGACTTTGAATTGGATACTTTATCCTTTGCTTCCTCTAGAAAATTTCTTCTTCAACCTATTCAACTTTAACTTTGGAGTGATAAACTCTCCATACCTCCTTTGGTTTCAAGTCATGCATTCCCAATATTATGTACCTATTGATCAAGTAAAGGAGAGTTGTAACTTCAACCCAATAGTATAATAATACCTTTATCTCATTAACCATGCATCTTGCAACCTCAAAAATTTGCCTATTATGCGTGTACCTACAAGTAAACTACCTTTTGAACCCATTCTCTTGACAATTATGAAAATTATTTGAAGAAGTATACTCCCCATAAGACCTTAATGTTCTAATGGAGCTTATAGTTTCTTTTTCAATTCGAGCTTTGAATCTCTTGAACATAGAGAAAACCTCTTATTTCCACTTAATACAAAATATCCATAGTTTTTCAAGTGATCATCGATGCAAGTGAGAAAAAACTTGATTACCAACCATTAAGAACTCTTTGGTGGATGTATGGAATCCCCATACATCCATATGTATGGCGACATTAAGAACTCTTGGGTGGGTCCCCATACATCCATATGTCCAAGCCCTTCACATCCACATAATTGCTCCTCTTGAATGGATGTGTAGTTTATTTTCCTAGTTGACAAGCGTCACATAACTCATGGAATCCAAAACTACTAATTTTTGGAATGTCTCTTAACACTTCATGGTTGATTATGTCCTTAAGATTTGAAATGTTGATGTGCCCTTTTTGTGACATAAGTCAGGCTCAAAAACCTTCTTGTCCCAAATTGAATGTATATGACCCTTCCATGTGGATTTTGGATGTCCAAAGTGAACATCCTTCCTTCTCTTGTCCCTTGAGCAATGTCCATGAAACATCCTTTTTTATTCTTTATGAATCATATTTTACTCACTCCGAATCGTATGATAACCCTTCTCTAACATTTTTCCTACTAAAATCAAGCTCTTTGATATTGTAGGGAGAACAATAGATAGTAACTTTTCTCTAAATGAATCTCCAAGCCTTATATCTCCAATGTTTTCAATCATGTGTTGAGTATCATCATCTATTTCAATGCCACGTTTTGCACTTGGCACTTGTAGATTACTAAACATACTTTCTTGGCATGGCATATGACTACAAAAACCTGAATAAATGTATTATTTTGGTCATCATCATAAGAGCTTCTATACTCATGTCTCATCACAAGTGATGTGTCCTTGTTTCCTTCACTTGAGGTGCTTGCATAATTTCTTTGAATCTTTTTATTGCCTCCATTTAGTCTTTCACTTTTTGACCAACAATTATTCCTACTTTAACACAATGATAGCATTTTATACCTTTATGAGAATCATAGGAGCCTCCGACTCTTCCTCTACTTCTACCTTGGCATCTTCCTCTTGGGCCTCCTCTTGAGTTCCATCCTTTACCTTAACCTGCACATTTCATTGTTTCCTTTCCTTTGGAGCCAGCAAGGTTCAAATCTTTGGTGATAGATGAGGGATTAGTTGCTTAAAAGCAAGATATGCATCTTTCAAAATAATGGAAGCTATAAAAGACTTCCATCTTTTCATCTTCTCTAAATCCATTGAGACTAGTAGACACAAGATCTTCATCTTCCACTATTGTGGCAATAGAAGCTAATGCATCTCTTAGCTCCTTAATCTTCAAAGTATGCTCAATTATCGCATGACTCAGTCTTTTCTTGATTGTGTTCAATTCATTCTTGAATTGAAGTTTCCTAGGTCTTGTATGTGTCCAATGTTGGAGTTAGACGTCCGCAGAAGCACGCGAACAGCACAAGGAAGAAGAAGAAGCTTGGAGCACAAACACACAATACTGAATGTATTACTAAAGAATGTACAAAGATAAGTAGCCCATTAGGGCAATAGGAGTATATACAAGACGGGGGAAAAAAAAACCTCCTAAAGAGGGAAAAAAGTGCCCCGGCGGACCTAGTGTGTTCACACACATCACTACCTAAATATATCAACAATTTAAGACTTATAAAATAGGCAAGTGTGTACCTAAGAACCAACTTAGGGACTTGCGGAGAAAGAGACTATACCTCAATCCCCCTCAAGTGCATATAGTGGGGATTCATGCTTTAATTATCAATCCGATGAGTATATAAACCTAGCCGAGTGTATGAAGACATGCATTCAAATGATGATCAATGCAAATGAATTACTCAAAGAGTGCAAACAAAGCAAAGACTAATCCAAACAAGCTTCAACTGTCAGTCATGGTGTCACGATACTTGGAACAGCAGCCAACCGTAAATTGAGCTTTTCTCTCAGCTTCGAACTCCAAATATAGTGAATAGCATATGCGTTTTGAAGCTCTCGAGAAGACGCATCCAATGGCGGTAGTTTCACTCAATTCTGATGCTCTTGCTTCAAGTTATGAGCAAAATACTGAGTCGTGGGAAAGACCTTCCTACACTTCAGCACTTCCTACACTTCGCACACACCTTAACAACAGTAAACAAACACTTTCATGAATAGACAACACTTCCCCACACTCTTTCCAAGCAATACACAAGCATACAAGCTCACAAGGAAGAAGATACAGAGAGAAGAAGAAACAAAATCGAATTTCTGTGCTCTTGATTCTCACAATGGCCAAAAGTCTTTACAAAGAGTCACAAATTGACTTATATACTTGTGCTCTAAAAATGGTCCTTTCACACAAGAGACCGGCACTTTATTCACTAAAGACTACTTTCCTACTGTTTAACATGGGTAAGTTTCTAATCTTCTATGGGGATGCATCTAGAGGACTCCTCTAGTGCATTTACATCGGAAAATATATTACAAGAATGGTTATAATACAAAAATTGGGTGTCCAAATCGGAAAAATTTTGGGGCCCGTCTTTTTCTCTGTTTTGTGTTCTCTTTAGCTCTGCAACACTCTCCCCCTCTTTGTCTCTCTCGTCTCTTGACAAGCTTTACTTCTTGTTTGTCTCTGTCATCACATGCATCCCTTGGTCAGTTCTGCCTGTTCATTAGTCTTGCATTACGTTTTAGTGGTCCTCTGATTTGTCCTGGTTGCACACATCGGACCCTGCTGTATTACTTAAGCATGTTCACTTTCTTTTCCCTGCGGCAACCCTTGGTTAGTTTTTCATGTCGGTCAGACTGGCATTCTGTTTTAAAGGCCCTGTTCGATATTTGTCTTGACATCCTCTAGGCCTGATGCATTTGGTTTGCCTGTTAATTTGGGTTGCCACGCACGCCATTTGTAGATATATGAGGATGTAGCTCTTTAGCCTTGATCTGAACCTTCTGTTGGTCAAGAGGTTGAAGCACCCTCATGTGGCTATGGAACCGCTGGATCTCTTCTTGCACTTCTTCATGGATACTTGTTGGCCCTGGTTCCTCCTTCCTCCTACGTGCTTTTTCCTTGATCTGTGCCCCTGCGGGGCTCTGTGCAGAGATGGGTGTTGCACCCCTGTGGGGCTTCTTGCAGAGATATGTCTTCAGATATGATCTTTCTAGTGAAGCTTCTTTCGTTGTTTTCTTCTTTTCTTCTTTTTGCTTGATTCTCCCTAAACAATGCCCCCCTCCTGGACTCTGTCGTCCCCGACAGGCTTTGACAAGCGACGGGCGTATGTTCTATATACTTTTTGCTCTGTGTCATTAAGCAGATTGGCTTCACGTACCATTAACTGTTTCCACTGTTCTGCCTTTACGCCATCGTTAGGTGGCTGTCTGTGGTCGGCGAAGAAACTCAGTTCATATGCCACTAATCTAGCATTCAAATTAAATGACATCTTTAAAAAGATTTCGGAATCTATCTCAAAAAATCTTGTAAAAAATGCTTCCTCGAACGTTTGCATATATATACTTGGCAAGAACATGAGCCTCGAATAATAAGCCATTATGGTTGGTCGGCTAGGCATAACAGACAGATAAAAAATGAGTATGTCCATTCCTTGATTAATACCAATGAAATTCAAAAATGTGTAGGCCGCATGTTTGAAAACCTTCAATACTGTAAGTATCATACTGAGTATTTTATTTGTCATCTTTACAGTTAAATCGGGTACTGTTGCATAATTTTGCAGCCAAAATTCGATGGTCTTGACCATATAATCTTCCGTTGGTAGATAATTATGTGGTGGACTTGGAAGTAGTGGGTAATTCAGCCACTGGTTATTTATGGCACCGTTCTTTTGCATTTCCGAAAATTCCTTGGTTTCTCTTCGACGTGGTATAGGACAAAATGAAGGGTTTACCTGTAGGAAATATGGTGCTGCTTGCCAATGCACCCGTAGTGTAGGATGTTTCTCCAAAAACTTTCTTCTCCAAACACGTTGTGCAGCTTCAAATTCTTCTTGAGTGTAAGTGAATGTGTCATGTTTAAAGTTTAGCTGCTCGTCTGGACTTGTCTTTGTAATCTTCTTTATATATTGTCTTGTTTTCTCTTTCAATAATCCGTACGGGATGTTGAAAGGCTTCATGATCTTTTCCAAGTCTTTACCCTTGATCTTTGCTTCTTTCATGACCTTGATCACTTCGTTCTCAAAATTTTCTGTCAATCGGGACACCACTAGTGCCCGTTCCTTCTAACCTATTTCTGCAGTGTATGGCATTGGATGATCATCATGTATGTCCGCCATCTGCTTGTGTATTGGAGAATTATAAATCGAGGGAGATAGAGAACGTACCTCTACCTTGTCAGTAGGATTCTCTTTTGTTGGCTCTACTGGTGTCCCGATTGGTGCTTGCTGCTTTACTTGGATCTCTAACTGTTCTATGCGCTCAGTCTTTTCTTTTAAATCTTGCATTGCTGCCCTGAGTGCTTCTTTGGCTGCAAGCAGTTCATTGCCAATTTCGGCTACCTGATCCATGTTCTCACTATAACTTGAGGCAATTTTACCATTGGCCATATTCAATTGTTTTTGGAGATCGGTGGTGTCTTGAATGTACTTTTGCTCCCATTCGGTTCTTAATGCTTGTTCTTGTTGTAGCAATTCTGTATATTTTGCAATCTGATCTCTTAACTCTCTCTGATCAACATCTGTTGTTTCTTGTTTTTCGAGAGGTTGATCGTATAGCAATGACTTCATGAGTTCTTTATTTCTATTTTGTAAACTGTCATTTTCTTCCATGTACACCTTTAATTGTGCTTGTAACAGATTGCTTCGAGCTTTCATTCTCTCTTTGTCGGCCTCGCTGGCTTCATGTACCCTTTGTAGGTCTGCGAGCTGTGCCTGGAGTTGGTGATGCTGGGTCATCAATGTGTTACATTGCGTTTTTACCTCTAGTAATTCCGTGCTTTTGGCTGCTATCTCTTTTTGGGCCTGGATTAGTTGTGCAGACAATTGTTCACTCATAATTTGAAACTGACTCTTTTCCCTCATGGCTTTGTCGTAGTCTGCATCAATATCCATCATCTGTTGTTGTGTATCCATGGCAGTTTGTATCATCTGCTTGACCACCGGCTTCAATTGTGTGACATCCACATTTAACCATGTTTTCGGGATACTCGGTTCTCCTGTTGTCACATCTTTGCCTTGTGCTACATGCAATGTAGTGTCATGGGGCTGCCTAATATGAAGTTGGATCCTTGGCCCAGCCCCCATGTGGTCGATCTTGCCTTGTGGTGTGTCGTCTGGCATCTCGATCACGGTTGGCTCTTTGTTTTGTAGTAAACCTGAGTCCGCACTCACTGGAGTTTGTATCTCTTCTTTGATAGGTGGCTTGGGGGCTTCATTATTGACAGGAACTTCTTTCACACTTATCTTTGATTGATCATTTAGTTGAATCACGTGCACCTTATCCACATGTTGTTCGATGCTCTTCGCTTGCGACTGTTGGTTGTCACGTGTGACTTCAACTTGATTAATTTCCGTCCATTCTTCCTCATGAGTTTCTGTCCTTATATCAGTATCCAATGTATCTTTCTCAGGACTAGATTCTTCGTTGGAGCTTGAATCTTCTAAGCCCAGTGCTTTGTATCTGGCAGCCTATTCTGGGGTCTTTTCTTTACTCCGTTGTTGCTTTTCTTGACTTGCTTGTCTGAAGTGATGACCTTGAACATTTAGATTCACTTGCCCTTGCATGTACTGATGTGTCTCTTCTAGGGCGGCGGAGAGATCTCCTTTAGTAATTGGTTGTTGGGTCCCAGGAATCTTTGGCAAAGTATGTGTCCTCTTTGACTGAGGTGTAGCTTGGGCTTCTTCCTCTCTCAGGCACTTTGTACCCCTCATGGGTTTCTGAGAACTGGTTCCCACTTCTTCAACAGCAATGAGTGTTTTCTTTTTCTTTGGGACCGTAGCTGATTTGGCGTATCTAGCTAACTCTGCTGAGGTTGGCATTTCATGCAGGCAGTTTGTCATATCGAGTGCTTCATAGATAAGTAAGGTCAAAGCAGAGCTGCCATTTAGAAATTTTTTCTGACCCCACTTCTTCTTCGCTTCAAATAATCTGCCTTGGACATAAGGAGTCAGATTTACTTTATTGCCAATTTGCCTCATCGCATGTGACAGTAGTTGTACAACAATCTTTTGAGGTGTGGTGTATCTATGCATACTTGGGAAACAAAAGTGCTGGTGCACTAGGCGAACAACATCTTCAATATCTGTTCTGTTGATATCCAAAAAGGGTCTCTTTTTCGGATCATGACATTCCTCCTTAACATTGGTGATTCCTTCTTGATTCCATCCGAAAGCTTTGTTGATTAACTCATGAGTGAATTGTATGATTTTCCAAGTACCAACTTTATCCAATACTCGTGCTTCAGGAACCGATGCCTTATTTGATGTAGGCTGAAGGGTATTCATTACTTGCGTACATCTTTGGAAATCTGGCAAATAAATAGGCAATTTGAGGAATGCCTCTATTCCTGCCTGTGTCCACACATCCGTGATTCGAGGTAGTCCTTGTTCGAGAGTCTTGAAGTCTTGTGACATAATGGGGAAGTAATGATCTCTATCCATGATTTTGATGGTTGCCATGAAAATAAGTTCCGATACTCGTTGGTCATCAAGAAACCAATGACCTCTTGCTTTCGTTATTGATTCCAATGGAAGAAGTTGCACCTCTTCCTCTTGCGTAGCTTCAGAATTGGGAGATGCCATCTGCACTCAATTGAAGGCAGTAATTAGTCACCGAATAGTATTTAGAATCATCCTTCATTTATCCTTTATTAGATTCGCAATTCTCCGCGTGAATGGTGTCGTCCCTTTCCCGTGGGTGTGAGAAAGGTAATACTTGAGATTTTCCATAATTTTTATATATTTTTATGTTTTTGTCTGAAAGAAAAACAGAAAAGTTAGTTCATAGCCGAAGCGTTTATTAAATTTTTAGTAATTTTCTTTAAATTATGTACAAGTGCTCTCCTATTTCCCAAGAGGAAAATGTGCTCGGTTATCCTGAAATAGAAGAAAGATGTGCCGAATGCTTGGCCTTGTAATGTGGCCCTATCATGCATACTTTGGGTCTTGATAACTCCAAATGCGTGCAACTCAAAGTATTTGGTAGATGTATACAGCTCGCTTTGTCTTTCGGCATCCAAATCTGCTTTATTCTGTTGGGAGGAATTGTGTTCCCAACCTTCCTGGTGATTGTGATGCTGCTCATTTGTTGCTTCTGCTTTGTCTGCTTTTTGAATCTTGGAATGACATGTGAATTGTATGTAGACTCCATCTCTATCCTGTAGCAGTTTAGCTTATGTCACTTTGCCTTTAGATCATACTGATTTTCCTTGTTCATTGGTTCATCCTTTTTAATGATTTTCCTTTGAGTACATGACTTGGGAATCCATATTTGTGTGCGGTCCGACTGGGCAGCTCTCACCTTCTTCGGAATCCATACTTTAGCAATTCTTTGTGGAACTGAATATCCAGAGCGATTTTCATATTGGTTCTGTGAGTTCTTCTGCTGTAGCAAGCAGTTCTTCTGTTGAAGATATGCATCCATTTGGTCCTTCCTTATCTAATCTTGTCGAGTATAAGTAATGGGGTATGTTCTAACATGTGCAGACTTTTGATTACTCGGAGGACTAGTCTCTCTTGTGCATGGTTCTTTGCTACGGCTGTTTTCAGATAGAATGACACTCTTGTGACTTGCTAGATTAGAAGATGGTATGCAAGCAGGATTCAGTGTGTCCTCACATGAAGTACTTGATGAAGGGGTTTCCATAGTGCTAGTGAACATACATGCATCACTTTGTTCATTTGAGTGAGTTTTTGGCTCTATACTTGTGGCTTTGATTGGTCGTTCGTTTAGCATGCTGAATACTTCTCGATGTCCTATCTTGGCTGAGATGTATCCTAAGGCCAATTGGATAGTCACTTCATATTCATATATCCAATCTTGACCTAACACTATGTCTTCGAGTAAGTCTTGATCATGACAAACTAAGAGCTTTTGTTCCATAGTGTTGTTTCCCATATGTAGTGGTAAGGTTACTTCACCCATACATTGAGTAATCCTTCCTCCTATTCCTATCAACTGTGCCTTTGATGGACGTAATTCCTCCTTGAGTCTTTGAGTCAATGACAATTTGATACAACTTATGGCCGCGCCTGTGTCAATGAGAGCATCCACTAAGTGGAATTCCGGTTTTCCAGTTCCCAATTCAAATATGGTTGCTTCCTTAGTTGCCCTAGGTTTTCAGTGGCTCTAAAATTAGCCATTGGGATGAGTTCTTCTCCTAGTCGATATCTCTCATCTCTCTCTCTCATCCACTCTTTCCGTTTCTTGATTCATTCTAGTGCTTCCTGTCTAGCTTCTTCTCGTATCCTTTCCTCCTCAATGCGTCTATTCTTGCCCTTTATTAGTCGTGACATTGTTTCTTCAGTCAATGGCTCTAGATATTTTTTCACTCGACATCCACTGATATAGTTTGGTAATACTTCTCCATCTAGGGTCGCTAGACTGATGGCTCCACTCGTGGATATACGATTGATGATCAACGGGCCATATCCTCTTTTTTGCAGTTTCTTTGCATGCTGTTTCAGAGTATATACCAAAACTAAATCACCTTCCTTCAAATTTTTATCTTTAATATGAGCATTAAAGTATGCTTTCTGTCGCCTTTTAGCAGCATAAATCCCTGCTACTGCTTGTAACCTAGTTTCATGAAGCTTCTCTATTTGATCCAATTGAACAGAGAGTTCATGTCCTGTCCACTCATATGTTGTTGCTACTCTGAAAGTGGGTATTAAGAAATCAATTGGTAAAATAGCATTTTGTCCATACACTAAGTTAAAAGGAGTAGTGCCTATGGCGGTTTTGTAGGCTACTCTGAATGCCCATAAAGCGTGATGTAATTGTTTATCCCAATCAGATCTACCATTGTTCACAATTTTTGTGAGAACTGTGCATAAGATTTTATTGGAACTTTTGGCTTGTCCATTGGCTTGTGGGTGATAAGGGGTTGATTTCTTATGAATTACTAAGAATTCATTCAGTAAGGCTTCTATCACTTCATTCACAAAATGCGTGCCTCTATCACTCACAATTTCTATCGGTAGTCCAAATCTAGTGAAAACGTTCTCAAAGAGAAACTTGGCCGTAGTTCTTGCGCCATTTTTCTTGGTTGCTTTGGCTTCAACCCATTTGGTCAGATAGTCTGTGGCTACAATTATATACTCGGCATGGGATCCTTTAGCTGGGGGGCTAATAGGTCCTATGAAGTCTATTCCCCATTTAGTAAAAGTTGTGGCACTCATCATGGGTTTTAATGGCATTTCATCTCTTCTAAATGGATATTTCGTTCGTTGACATGTATCACATCGTTGAACATATGTGGCTGCATCCTGATGTAGAGTTGGCCACCACATACCAGCAAAGAGAATCATTTTTGCTGTCTTATCTGCAGAGAAATGTCCTCCTGCAGCTCTTGTATGTGCCATTTCTAAAACAGCAAGATACTCGTCTTCATGAATGCACATTCGCAAATGATTATCTCTTCCTCGTTTAAAGAGTTGTTTTCCTATAAGAGCATAGTTCTTACTTTGTTCTAGAAGTGCTCGTTTTCTTGCTAGAGTGGCTCCTTCTGGGTACTCTTGGGTCTTTAAGAACTTTACCAGAGGCATGCTCCATCTTGGTGCTACAGTGGAGTAGCATAGAGTGGAGTTCTCTTTTGGATTCCGTTCTTGACAGGTTGGGCAGGCTGATACATAGTTATGCGCATCCCTCTGCATAGTTGGCCAATATATGCCCAATCTCCTTAGTGTTTGCCAGGTTCCGTTCGCATTTAGATGAGTTTTCCATTGATTTACGTGTGCCTTCTGAAGCCACATTTCCTGTTCCTCTTCTTCTACACATCTCATGAGTAATTCATTTGAGTCTTGGTGATACAAACTTCCAGCAATGATATGAAGGTTTTTAGTCTTCCATAGGTCTTGAGTTCGGTTTGGTGTGATTCCATTTTTTGGTCCATGCGTAAGTATAGGGATCAATTTTTCTGCCCACTGTGGACATAATTCAAGATTAAAAAGGTACGTATCTGGCAGATCCTCTGGTACTCCTATGGGTGGTTCTCCATGTGTCATTCTTGATAGGTGATCCGCTCTTATGTGGGTATTTCCTTTCTTGACTACTACTTCAAAATCAAATTCCACCAACAATAGAAACCATCGTACTAGTCGTCCTGTATTACAAGGCTTATTGACTAAGTACAGTAGGGCTTGATGATCAATGAAGAGTTTGAATTTGTTTGCCAATAAGTAGTGTCGAAACTTCTTTACTGCGTACACCATCCCTAGGCCTTCTCTCGGTTGTGGTATAATTACGCTCTGCTTGATTTAATTGTCTACTGGCATAGGCTATAGGGTGGTCTAGCTTTCCTGTATCTACAGGTTGAGCTAAGATGCAACCAATGGCAAACTTGGATGCATCCACATGAATGTGAAATGGCTTATTCCAATTGGGTACTCGAAGGATTGGTGCTGAACTCAATCGACTCTTTAATTCGTTAAAGGCTTTTTCATATTCTTCTGTCCAATTAAATTGCGTCAATAATGCATAAAGAGGTCTAGCAATTATGGCATACATATGTATAAATCTTCGGTAGTATCCGCAATGTCCCATAAATGCTTGGACTTCTTTAGCAGTCTTCGGTCTCGGTAAATCCAGAATTACTTTGATTTTGTCTTCATCTGTTGAGATTCCATTCTTAGAGACAATATGTCCTAATATCTTTCCTTGTCGAACCATGAAGACACATTTTTATGGGTTGAGGCATACTCTATATTGTCGACATTTGGCAAAGATCTTTTCTAGTTCAGGGATATGCTCTGATCGTACAGCTGAATAAGTACATAAATCGTCCACGTATACCTCCATGCTCTTTCTCAGGAACTCTTTGAATACATGGCACATCAATCTTTGGAAGGTGGCTGGGGCATTAGTTAGGCTGAAAGGCATGACCCTAAAGGGGTATACTCCCCATTCAGTTGCAAAGGCTGTTTTATGTTGGTCTTCAGGAGCAATGGCTACCTGGTTATAGCCTGAAAAGCCGTCCAAGAAACTATACACTTCCTTCCCTACCACTCTTTCCAAAAGATGATCCGTGATGGGTAATGGATAACTGTCTCTTATGGTAGCGGCATTAACTTTTTTCAGATTTATGCATACTCTTAACTTCCCATTCCTTTTCGGTACAACCACCAAAGGTGATACCCATTCCGTGTGTTCGATCTCGTAAATGAATCCAGCATCTAACAACTTATCTATCTCTTCCTTTATCTTTGCTGAGTACACATCATTGTATGTATACGGTCTTTGTTTAGAAGGTTTGGCTTCGGATGTCATGGGGATTCTATGAGCACATATAGATGGATCTACTCCTTTCAAGTCCTTATAGGTCCAGGCAAAGACATCCCGATATTCCCTTATGAGGCGTATTAACTCTTGTTCTTCCTCCATTGAGACATCCTGTCCTATGAAAGTACATCGCTCCTCTCCTTCTTCTAACGTTACTACTATCTTCTTGGTTTGCTCTTTGTTGTCGTATGCTATTCCTGGTTGTGCTTCTCATTTTGGCATTTGAATAGCAACTCTTCTCTCTTCTACTTCATATTTTTTGAAGTGTGTGGACACTTCAAATTGGTCTTGAGGCTTATTTTCTTCATCCATTTTTGCTTTTTCTAATCCAATCTCTTCTAGACAACAAGTAAATGCTCTATGATATTCTATTAAAGAGCCAAGTCACTATGTCCTCAGAACATGTTCTTTATCATGAAACTTGAGTTCAAGGATAACTTCATTAATCTTGTGAGAAGGAAGCGACTTCCTCTTCCTCAAGATTTCGAGATGCAAGATACTACAGACTTGACTCAAGCCATGAATGATGTAGTCACATTGAAGAGGAAGATAGTGAGGAGGCCTATCACGTTAATAGAAAGTTTCTTGGGCCAATTATACTAGAGAAGGATATAAAGGAAGTTTAGAGTCATTATAGTAAAAAACTATGGGCAAGAGGTACTCCATATATAAAGATATAGATTGGATATTAAAAGCAATCATGTTTAGCTCTGGCTTTAGTTGATTCAGGTTTAGATATAAATGTGATATCCAAAAGTTTGTAGGATAAATCCAAGTGGCCAATTGACAAGGAACATGGATGAGAATGAGAACAACAAGCAACACGTCAACATTCTTACTTGGAGGTTGTGCTAACATTCTTATAATAATTGTTGGATTTTCATACTATTTTCCCAAATCATATGAGAAACAAACAGCAGTCAAGGGAAAACCCTATTCGTTCATTGGAACATGTGTGTGATGATTGCATACCTATCTGTGAATAAGGCACCCACTTTGATTAAAATTTCTATTAGAATCCACTATTGAGCGGGACAACGATGGAAAGTAGTTTGACATCTCACCTAAATGTGTACATATTCATGAAAGTTTATCTGCTTTTTTCTTTGCATCGAGGTTACGATTCCCTCATAGAAAAAAACACTCCTAAAAGAAATTCATAAAAATAAGAAAATCAGTTAAAAACCAAGGATTAATTTCACTTGAAGAGAAGATTGAAAATATGATTGATGTTTCAAGCAACTTCACTATTATTGAAGAAATTGAACATGCAATCACTGATTTGAATGGATCAAGTATTATTCTAATTAATTCAACTGAAGAATATCAGCTGATTGTTGAGTTCCAAAGAGATCATATGAGACATGAATTTGAAGTAAATACAAAATACAAGATAGCCGATAAAAGATCAAACCTATTGCACAACCATTATCCAAGGAAAGCCATGGAAATTTTAAATGAGTGTATGAAGATCCTATTTTAAGAGATAGCCAAAGGTAGAGCATGTTTTTATTGAAGAAACAATTAAGTATATTAAAATTGGAAATGATGATACATTCCTTTCACTAGTTGAGAGAGAGAATTTTGTAGAAAAGATCGAGGCATGGTAGAGTATTTTCCTTTTTCCCGCATGAGATAGGTTGTGTTGATCTAAGATTAGTCCCTCCCATGATTATATTTATGATGTCACATGTTCCACGAAATCTTCGCCCCATACTATTCCCTAAGGCTCATTTGCTTGAGTTGATGAGATAACTAAAGGAGACGATGAACACACAAATACTGAGACCTTCTTTAGCTCTTTATTCAAACATGTGGTTCATGGTGCCTAAGAAAAATGGGAAACTAAGCTTCATATGGGACTTAAAATCTATCAAGCAAGTCATTATATGAAATGTAGGAACAAGGATCATACTGGAAAAATTTGTTGAAGCATTTGTTGGACAACTATGGGTGATCTATATTCAAGGTATGGCCAAATCCAAATGCTATTGAGATCATAGATATAATAACTATGAAGAATCCATTTGGCTTAGTATGTATGTGTGCGTTTCCACAGGGAGCTACAAATTCAGTTGCACATACGATGAATGCAATGAGCATGGTCCTATATTACTTTATTCCCAATGTGACAATGTATTTTATTGATGATATTTTGATAAAAGGATGCAAGGAAAGGTAAAAGAAAAAAACTAGAGACTCATCATGTTTTAGGAAAATTATGACTGATCAATTTTTAGTTGTGAATGGATTTTTTAGAGATTCGAAGAGGCTTTGATATTTTCCCTAGAAAAGTCTATTTTTGGTGTTAATGAGGTCCTAATTGTTGGAAATTTATGTAGAAGACTGACCAACACCCAAATCAGCAATAAGGTGTCTGAGACACACACACTCAACAGTCACTGTGAAAGATGCCCTATACTTAGCCTCACAACTGGAAGTGGCCACAATAGGCTGCTTCTTGCTCAGCCAAGATATGCATGAGCTACCAAGCATGAAGCAAAAAACACTGGTGGACACATGAGTGTCATAGCAACCAACCCGATCACTTTTAGAAAAAGCATGCAAATCTGGCGGTAGTGATCCCCCCTTGGGATAAAACAATCCAAGTAGCCGGGTACCACTCAAGTAGCAAAAGATGCGCTTAACTGCCTGCAAATGCTTGACACCTGGGCAATGCATAAACCTGCTCATCTATGAGATAGCAAACTGAATATCTGGCCGAGTAATGCATAACTAAATCAAGCATCCAATAGCCTACTAATAGAGAATAGCAGCAAATGCATCTCCAACATCATGAAGACTCAATCATAAACCTATCTCCATAGGGCTGGCAATAGACTTACAAACTGAATGCCCAAATAGTGATGCAAATGCCCCAAATCAGACATCTCAAATGAGGCATGCAGATCAGCCTTAAAGTTAGCAATATGCATGTCATGAGGACCAATGAGTAGCATGCCATCAACATATACCACAATGATCAGAAGCACATCATTAGCACGCTTGACATATAAGGTGCTTTTAGTTGGACTGTTCTCAAAACCATGTGCAATCAGATAGGCATATATCTTTTCATACCAAGCATGTGGTGCTTGCTTTAAACCATATAATGCCTTCTTTAACCTGCACACTTGATTTTCATGCCCTTTCTGCACAAAGCCATAGGGCTGAAAAACATACACTTCTTCATGCAAGTCACCATTTAGAAATGTTGTTTTAATGTCCAGCTGATGTACATTCCAACCATGATGAGCTACAAGTGCACATATGCTACGAATAGTAGTCATTTGGCAAGTAGGAGCAAAGGTTTCATCAAAACCAATGCCTCTTTCCTATGCATAACCCTTTGCAACAAGCCTAGCCTTATATCTGTCAATTGTTCCATTTTGTTTACGCTTCAGCTTGTATACCCACTTAGTGCCAATTGCCTTCTTGCCAGGAGGCAAGTCACATAAATACCAGGTACCATTTTTCATGATAGCATCATATTCAGATTGCATTGCAACCATCCAATGTTCAGAATTTTGTGCTTCATCAAATGAAACAAGTTCAATCTCATCACAAAGACTAGAGGAAGCCATAGCATAACAATCTGATGCAAAAGAGGCCCTATGAGAGCCTGAACGAGTACGATATGACAGAGATGCATCTAATTTGTTGTTGAACTATAGGGGTAGAAAAGACTCCTTAAACTTTTCTTGAAAAGCCCTTCATGTGTTTGGGCAATCTGCACTATGACAAAGAACATTCCACCAAAACTGAGCTTTTCCTACTAAATAGTTAGTGGCAAATTTGACTTTTTCACTTTCCGCATATGTTTCATTAGTATAAAAATCATCAAATTGTGACAACATGAAAGGACTAAAGGGCCATCCTTACGACCATCAAAACGTAAAAACTAATAATTCTTAATAGCAATCTTGGAATGTGTGCCATCTGATTGGGCAGGGACAATAGCTTTGACTACCCTTGTAAGGTTATCTTCATCAGTTTGCATTTTTTGGAGTACTTCATCGTGTTGTCGGATCTCGTTCTAAGCGCCTCGTAGTTCGTGCCGCAAGAGCTCAAGTTGTTGCTCGAGTGTTACCTCGGGTAGAGGTGACTCACCGAAATCCCCCATGTTGTACATAGGGTCTATGAGGATGTAGAGAACAAAACCCTCTTGCTAGATATGTAAAAACAATTTTCGAGATTGTTTGAGTTGAAATGTAAAAGGAAGGGTTGTTCTTGAGAATTGAAAAAGTAAGAAAGCGATGAAAGTTGTGTTAAATATAAGAAAAGAGAAGTAGAGTGACAACACAAAGAGATGGTGTAGTGGTAAAACACTTCCTTTGTGTGGGTGAGGTTGTGGGTTTAAATCCTCCCACCTTGGTCAATATAAAACTCGTTATTGCCACTCATAAATTAAAATTGGTTCAAGCGTAGCCAACGGCTGCCAATAGTCACCAAGGGAGCCTTGGGTGCCAAAGATTGCAAAGTAATGCCTTAGTTATACCTTAGTTATGCATTAAGTTATCTCTAAGTTCTATGCCTTAGTCGATGCCTTGGAGTAAGCCAAAGGAGTAAACGTAGGTGTAAATGTAGGTTCTGGTTTTGGAACTGGAACAAAAATTGAAACTGGAATAGGAAGGGAACCGGAAACGGAAACAAAAACGAAAACGGAAATGGAAACGAAAACAGATTGCGAACATAGAACAACAAAACAGGGATCAATCACCAAAACAATTAGAAAAAAATCCCTCTATAGTGACACGAACCTGGCTCTGATACCACTATTATCAGGATCTTGCTCACATGCACATAGAGGTTACGGATGCAGAAAACACACAGAAAAATAGAAACACCAATAGATGATACTCAACTCAGTATTGGGTGCAATCTCCCCCCATGCACTTTGTTTCGACAGTCCATAGAGTGCATGTATTTATAGGAATTTATGATTATGTCAAAATAGTGGTTACATGAGAGCGGCTTCAAAAAGCATGCGTGAAAGTAAAAGTTGGTGACTTTTGTAGAAAGCCTTTGCTTTTAATATAAGAAATTGCGGTCTACAATGACCCTTATTCTAACCACTACTTTTCTAGCTATTTATAACAATAGAACCTTCTACGCGGATTTATTTACAAACCAAATTATAAGTCGGATTATTGATGTCCACACTAAAGTTGGATTATTTCTCGAACCTTCAGCTGCTATATCAAAAACACCAAAACACATTAATACATTAATAAATTAACACTCCAACAATGCTTTGTTCAACATATTCCATAATTTATAACAGAAGCACTTTCATTCATGTGCTTACTCTCCAATTTTTTTCAGAGGTAAGCAACACGAGCCTCATTCCTAGCCTGATACGATGTGGTAAGTGTATCCCAAGCATCCT
Source organism: Ceratopteris richardii (assembly GCA_020310875.1). NCBI lineage: Eukaryota > Viridiplantae > Streptophyta > Polypodiopsida > Polypodiales > Pteridaceae > Ceratopteris > Ceratopteris richardii. The sequence continues at coordinate 83,258,538 of CM035411.1, forward strand.
TAGTTGTTCTGCAAGAGCGAATGTCAAGAATAATGACACGTTTGATAGACAAAGCTATCAATGCATGTGCCTGAGCATCTCTACCATCCCAACAAATTTTCTTTGTAGTAGGTGCAACAAAAACAGCAGCACGAACAGGAATCTATAGAATATCATCATCTTCGACACCATCTCCATCAGCTCCAGCACCTGTATTTGCAGTATCTGTATTCATAGGTGTAATAAGACGTCTTTTAACACCCTGCACAATATTCCATAGTCCTTTTGTGACCAATACATGATGCATCATATAAGCCGACAATGGGTAATTCGTACCATCCAACTTATCCTCAACAGCCAACATACGAAATACATCACTACTTTCAACCATGGTCACTGACTAAAATACCTTGATGCAGACAAATGAATGTATCTGAAAAAGTTGAACAGAACTACCCAAATGAGTTTTGCTAGACCTCTAGCAGACTTTGAGATGCTTATGTTGGCAAAATGAAATTGGTATATATCTTTGGTACAAAAAGACAAAGTAGCCTACATAAGCACTGTGATAGTGCATTCGGAGGCCAAAACGAGCTCAGATTGCAATTTCGGCACCACACAACAAAATTGTTTTGATATTTGAAACACCCTGATTATGCCTACCAAATTTCGTGCAATTTTGAGACTGCAACCAAAGAGGTGTAGACAACACCCTAGATGAAGCGGCGACCTGCTTTGATACCAATTGTTGGAGTTAGATATCTGCAGAAGCACACGAACAACACATAGAAGAAGAAGAAGAAGAAGAAGAAGCTTGGAGCACAACACACAATATTGCATGTATTACCACTAGAATGTACAAAGATAAGTAGCCCCGTCAAGGAAATAGGCATATATACAAGCCGAGGGAAAAAACCTCCTAAAGAGGCAAAAAAGTGCCCCGGCACTCCTAGAGTGTTCACACACATCACTACCTAAATATATCAACAAGAAATAAGTTCAGAAACTTTATGAGTGATGAACAGATCCTAACGGCCACGAAAAAAGTGATTGTGGAAGCCTTTATTTTGCTTAACCCCTCGCAATTGATCTACTTGGATCACCTAAAGCCCACAATTACCTCGAAATGGATTTTTCCTATGGCTATGCACTAGCGCATATGTTTCCCGGCAAACGCACCAAAATGTTCGCCCTCTTAGTCCAAGGGAAAGTGTCTTACATACGCCTATGGGTTGCCGAATTTATTGGCACTCGGTCACTTCTCCTTACTCTAAGTCCGCTAATACATCAATCATACATACCAGAATGAATGCAGGTAAACCCCAAATTCACCCCCAAATGCAAGTGCAACTATAAGCTCCTGGTAGTCAACCACAAGACTACTATCAGCTCCGTTATGCACCGTATCGATTCAATACTATGGCATCCTCACTAACATGCCCAATAGTGAGTATAATTCCTATCTTCACTTTGTACTTCGCGTGCGTCACAACTAAATAGGTGGAATGACTGTAACAATACTGATATATGCTTTTCCTACTTTGAAACAGTAAAATGCAGAAGAGCTTCTATATCAGATTCCACAGCAACATCACAATGGTGAAAGGCACACGTGTGCGCACCCATCTCCTCAGCTAGCTTTTTGTCCTCCTCATTCAAGACATCAGCGATAATCACCATGGCTCCATTCTCCACAAACAGTCGGACAGCTGCCTCTCCAATGCCTCTTGCACCACCAGTTATAATTGCTACTTTTCCTGTAAGTCTGATTTGGATGGCGCAAGTATGCCTTCGCCCAACACAACATCAACTGTTGGTAAAAGGTCATTGCCTAGCCTCCCAATGGGTTAATCAATGGAGTAGATTGCATTAAATCACGAGTGTTAAGAAAACTCATTGCGAGAGCATAAAGTCTGAAAATTCAAGCTGGTTTATGGGCAACTTATGTGGCATGGGTGTCCCTTTGAGTAAAATCACAGTTTGACCTAGGAAGAGCAGGTATGCAAAATGAAATCTTGATTAACATGACTCTGAAGGCCCACCAAATAAGTTATGCATATGAAACCCCGTTCAGATTCTCTATCTCTAGAGAATGAATCAAAATTCCACGAAAAGCTATACCTCTCAAAAACACATTTTCCTTCACAAAACTCTCGACTGGAGACTTGGTTGTGGCTACATATGAAACTCTATCTAGAAAGTCAGACTTGGTCCAGCTTTCCATCACCATTATGTTGTCTGCGCATGCGAGTACATGAATAACAAAGAAAATCATTTATTTCGCTAACACTTGAAACATATCTGGGACTTCCTTCAGGTAACCGCTTTGCATCCTCAGACTGCCCCTAACTTTCCAAATATGTTAGAGAGCTGTAGACTTCTAAAAGAATAGCAGCAAACAGCTTCTATTTCTGCACCACTATCTATTTTGACAGAATGTGAGCAATGCTAGCTTCAAAGGGCCTGTGATGTTTCGGAGTAGGTTCTCTGTAATGGTTATGAGACTCAAACTTCGATACACAAATCCAGCAGGGAAAATGGGAAACGATAAAGGGAAGGTGAAGACATCTGGAGAAGAAAACCAATTGACCGAGGGGAGGAGATGGAAATTTACCTGCCGTTAGAGCTGGCTATGAGGACACGCAACTCTATAGCCAAAGTGATTATGCAGAAAAAAAATCCTGAATCCTCTCGTCAGTTCTCTCTTCGTGCTTCGCGCATTGGACTAACCAAGCCTGCGCCAGTCAGCTTACTCCCATCGTCGTTCCTTGATTTTGCTTCTTTGTAAAGCTGAAGTCCATGAGCGTGAGCAGGTGGACTTTGAAGAAGTCTTCCCCCTTATTTCCCATCGAAAAATTCTCCGCGGGCGGCCATCTCCATCTTCTTCACTAATCACTGCCAAAATTTCCACAGCCACCTCCCATAAAACTGTACGAAACTTGCTCTTTGTAAGTCTGCAATCTTGTAGGACAGACCCCTCTAGTATCGAGCTCTCCCATGCATCAAATGTGTGGTTCACAAACACCAGCCGCATCTTGTTACCAGTCAAGCCATTTGTAGACTGCAAGAAAAGGACACACAACACATTAACATGCTAAGTCAGCCACCGTGCCACTCCTCTGCGCTCGTCAGGCCTGCGACACACGGACCTGCCCCCCCCACTCCTCCTTTTCCGTTTTTTCGTCAGAGAAAAAACGGCTCTGCTCCCAGCTGTTGCTCATAATTCTCCAGAGTGGACTTCACATCATCCACCTTTGATGCCGGTTGCAGCATTATAGCCATATCTGGGATCATCATTGCTGAGTACTTTTTCAGTTACCACACTACCATTTACACCAGCATTTTTGGCGATGAGCTTCAATGGATAACTCAATGCTCTCTTAACAATATCTGCTCCCACTTTTCTCAAGCATCTAATACCATATGCCAAAAAACTGAATTTGGATGAGAGGGCCATTTTTTTTTAACTATTGCTAGGGCCTTCTGAACGTCAGTCCATACATTTCCTTTACAATAGACCTTGCCATTGCGACTTCTTTGAAGCCATATTGTTTATGTCGCATATGCTTAATCTTAATCCTAGGGATATCAGACAGCTAATTCCTGAATCGAAATGTTGATATCACCCAACATACTTTGGGCTTCTGAAACCAATTTCTCCAAGGTAACCTTGCTATTCTGCATGGTGTTGGTAATCTTTGAGGACAGATGTAATCCAGCATTCCCTGCCTTGGCAATATTGAAGACGCTTATTAGCAGTTTCAGATTGCTCGATCATCATCGAATCGTCAGAGGTAGCCTTCGAATGCAATACTGTTAACATTTCCAGTTCCCCCTTGAAACAAAGCCGCTTCTGATTTCCTTTGCACGTCAGTATCTCTTATGCTCTTAGGAGGATTGTCCATGCTCAATCCCTTTTCTCCACATCCCTGCAATCACTATCTCCACATGCTTCTCATCAATTACCAAATCTGCTATGCAAGTACCTGAAATCAAGCAAATTTCCTGCCAAATAGAACCGATTACTGCATAAAAACCAACCATTTTCGGAGCTAACATACTTCCCTCTTCTTATTTGCAAAGTCGTCCTCGACGAGCCACTTTTGCTGCAATCTAATCAAAACAGCCATGAACTTGTCAATGTTCAATTAGTTCACATACCTTTCCATCGAGCCGCCACTTCCACTGAACCTGCACTCATCGAAGCTATTAGTGCTAAAAATCACTCATGAATACATACAAATCAATCACTTCCAAAATGATTCAAGATCATGCACATATATGCAATTCCATTTCAGCCATGCATTACTTTGCTCATACATTCCATTACGAAAAATGGTCTCAACCAAAATAACACATGCATACCTTTCCATATCTTACACATGAAACTAGCATTGCGAAAAACAGAAAAAAATACCAAAATAAACAACAACAACTGAAATGAATCAAATCGGAGATGCAAAAATACCCAAAATGCATACCCCATTATTGCACCTACTATTCGCTATGTACAATCATTTGATGACTAGACATTCCCGAAGAATCCCCATTGTCGTCCTACAAAAGCCATCGAAACTCGAGTGGAAGTGAAGACCTACATCAGAACCCTAGAGTGTCCCACATACTAGAAAAACCCTCAGATAGAGCACACAAGTTATAAAGCAAGACCGTCGCATTACCTCGCTAAAGCCTCATCCATAAGTACATATAGAGTCTCCGTGTCTTCAAGAATGTTGGTTCAAAGTGAGCTGATCTGTCGCAAGCCAACACATACCAATCACACAAGAAAATAACGTTCCCTTCCAGGCGATCATCGCCCTCTCCTCTCTTTCTCTCCCCCTCAGGAGTGGGGAATAACTTCATATGAAAATTTTATTTTAATCACACGTTGGCCTACATTGATACTGGATGCGATTCGTGGACCTGACCGCCCGATCAGGTTGACTCCACCCATCTACCAATGCAATGCAGCGCACAACACACAAACACACAATGATAACACATAACATATATCAGCTAGCCCATAACGAAGATGGATACGGCTCGTGGTCGTGACTACCCAGCCACGATGGCTCCACCCACCTACCAACCCGTTATGGCGCGTAGCTAAGACACAGACATATACATCCCAAGCCTATGGCGAAACTAGCTGCGGCTCGTGGTCCTAACCACCCGGCGAGGATAAATCCACCCACCTACTAGTCCACCATAGCGCATTGGTATGATCACACAACACATTTTCTTTTTCTTTTCTTTTCTTTTCCGTTTTTCTTTTCATAGTAAATTAGTTCACCCAGGTCCTGAGAATTAGGGAGAGGAAGAAAGGGACTTTTCCCACTGTTCCCACACATACATGCAAAACATATACACACTAGCCTTTGACAGATCAACCACCTCTTCACTTCATTCTCTCAACTACAGACACTACATATGTATTCATCGATTCAACTTTTCACTTGGTAACTACAACCAGCTATGCCTTAGTCCCTCGTATACCTATCCCTAGGTGTCCTAGAATGTGAGTCCCCGGAATGTCTCATGCAGTCTCACATCGTACTCGAATCCCGACAACTTCTCTAAGGCGAGTCAGGCTCAACTTCAGGAGCTCCGTCATCACTTCCTAGCGTTAGCACGTCTGCCCAAGCCCATGTGATATCGTTTTCCTCATTAGGCATTTCCCTCGCAGGATCAAAATAGTAGTATCGATCTCCCGCCCATCCTACATGTCGAGCTAGGTACTCCTCAAAACACTCAATGTAAAATGCAACACCCAAATCCTGGTTTATAAAACATACCAGCCAATGCGCTTCCTCAATATCATATTCCGTCTCAAAGTCGTCGACATCTATATCCATGCGAGCGAACGTTTGGTCCGAGAAATATATCCTTAGCTCATACAAGTAGAGTTGCGTAATTTGGTCTGCCATTTTGTTATTTAGGTTCTAACAGTCTCTGCGCAACATAAGAAAAATAATTAGAAGTCCAAGATTCTTGAGCTAGCAAGGAAGGATATTTATGACACACAAATCATAGATTGCATATGCGCATATATATATAATACTATACATGTATGTACAAGGAGTCTACTTCGTCACTTCGTTTGGGTCTCGTTTGGCTTCTCCCATCCTAATATCACTTGAAATATGGTTTAACTCGAAGCGCGTTAACCTTCACGGGAGCATATTCTTCTCCTAAATCTTGAATTTGCATGGAACCATTGGAATTGAGTTCCACCACCTTAAACGGTCCTGCCCATCTTGTCTGCAACTTCCCTGGGAATTTATAATACTTACTATCATAGACTAGTACCAAATCCCCTTCTTGAATCACATAGGTTTTGAGATTTTTGTCATGCCTTTCTTTACGTCTCTTCTGAATAGCTTCCAAGCTTTGTTGTGCGATGAGCCTCTTTTCTTCCAGCTTCACCAGTTGTATGTACCTCTCCTTTAATGACTCTTTTTCGCCCAACCTGGCTTCAATGGCCACTCTTAATGTCGGCACTTCTTTTTCGATAGGGAAAATGGCTTCCTCACCATATACTAGAGAGAACGGAGTGCTCTTAGTTGTCACTCGGTAGGATGTTCGATATGCCCACAAGGCTTCCAAAAGTCTCTCATCCCAGTCTCGCCTATGCACAGCTACTGTTTTTGACAGAATCTGTTCAAGGATTTTGTTGGTGACCTCCACTTGTCCATTTGCTCTCGGGTAATATGGAGTGCTCTTTCTATGTTTGATCTTATAGAGTTCCATTAATTCTTCGATCAATTCGTTGACAAAATGTGTCCCTCTATCACTTACTATTTCCAATGGGCATCCAAATCGAGTGATAATTTGCTCATACAGAAATTTCGCTACATCAACAGCTCGGTCAGTCTTCAGAGCTTTGGCTTCCACGCACTTGGTAACATAATCAGTACAGACCAAGATATACCTATTGGATCTTCATCGTGAGGGAGGATCAATAGGCCCCACAAAATCAATTCCCCATTTCTCAAACGGCTTAAGAGCCAACACCGGCGTAAGAGGAGCAGCATGTGATAATGTGGGTTTGCCCATTCGTTGGCATTTGTCACACTTCTTACAATATGTATGTGAGTCCTTGAACAATGTTGGCCACCAATACCCTGCTAATAAAATCTTTCTTGCCGTCAATTCACCAGCAAAATGTCCACCGCAAGGTTCGTCATGCAAAGCCCTCAACACTAGATTTGCCTCTTCTTCCTCGAGACACCTCCGATAAATACTCTCATGAACAAAATATCGATAGAGTTGCCCCCCAATGATGCTATGATGCTTCGCCAATGCTAACAGCTTTTGTTTCTCTCTCTTGCTTGCTCCTGGCGGATATTTAGTAGTGCACAAGAAATTCACCAAATCGGCATACCAAGGTATTTTTGCATCAACCTGGAATAGATGCCCATCAGGAGCATCGTCGGGCACACCAGAGATTGGCTCCTCATTAACAATTCGAGATAAATGGTCGGCCAATATATGTGCTTTGCCTGGTCTGGTTACCACTGTGAACTGAAATTCTTGGAGAAGTAGCATCCACCTCATCAGTCGCCCTGACAATTCGGGTTTATTAATGATGTACTTAAGGGCTTCGTGATCCACATAAAAAGTGAAATGCTTCCCCATCAAGTAATGCCGATACTTGTTCACCGCAAAGATCATCGAGAGACATTCCTTCTCCGTAGTCGTATAGTTCCTCTCAGTGCTATTCAAATTGCGACTTGCATAGTAAATAGGATGGTCCAACTTCTTTTCGTCGGCCTGGCATAGTACTGCTCCAACTGCAGTATGAGAAGCATCGGTATGTACATGAAATTCCTTCGTCCAGTCAGGTGCTACCAAAATCGGTGCATTTATTAACCTCTCTTTGATCGAGTGGAATGCGACTTGACACTCTCCCGTCCACTGGTATTGTTGGTCCTTTCTCAAAAGAGTCGTCAGTGGTGCCGCTATGGATGCAAAATTTAATATAAAACGTCGATAATAATTTGCATGGCCCAAGAATCCTCTGAGTTGTCGCAAATTTTGCAGAGGTGGAAGTTGTCCAATCTTTTCCACTTTATCCTCGTCAACCGCAATCCCTTTTTCGGAAATGACATGACCCAAAAGCAATCCTCTTCGTACTCCAAATGTACACTTTTCAGGATTCAATGCGATGCCTTTTTCGATGCTTCTTCTTAAAATCGCTTCGATCCTCTCCATCATGTTTTCATCGTCGCCTCTGATTGCAAAGTCATCAAGAAATATCTCCATCCAATCCTGCAAGTAGTCTTGATATGCAGCTATCATTGTTCTCTGGAATGTGGCCGGTGCATTACATAATCCAAATGGCATCACCCGATATGCATACGTACCCCATTCTGTCGTGAAAGTAGTTTTGGATTGATCGTCTTCATGGATTTGGATCTGGTTGTACCCACTGAAACCATCCAAAAATGAGTACAATCTATGGCCAGCCACTCTATCCAAGATTTGATCGGTAAATGGTAGGGGGAAATGATCTTTCTTCGTGCGCTCGTTCAACTTCCGATAATCTATGCAAATACGGATTTTCTTATTTTTCTTTGGAACAACTACAATTGGCGATACCCATTCACTGGATGCGATGGGATATATGAATCCTGCTTCCAATAATTTGGTCAATTCCAGCTTGATCAATTCCGAGTAGACTGGATTCGTTCGCCTGAGTCGTTGACATATTGGTCGTGTGCCTTCTTCCAAGTCTATATAATGTTGGCAGATTCGGGGATCAATTCCTCTCAGATCACTGTATGACCATGCAAAGGCCTCGCTAAAATTTTTGAGTGTCGTTTTAATGCAGTCTCGTACTCCATCTGGTAGCTCTGACCCTACACTCAAGAACTTTTCTGGAAAGACTTCCCATTTTTCCGACTGAGCTTCTCGCGAATAATCCTTATTTCTCGATGACACTGTGATTGGAATGTGCTCTCCGATCACGCGTGCGTGGTTGGCCAGTAAATCATTGTCTTGTTCTCTTCCGATTGAACCTAGTTTCTTCAATTCAGCTTTTGCAATGGCTTCCGACACCTTAGTCTTACCCTTCGCTTCTTTTTCCGATTCTCGACTTCTCTTTAGAATCTCTGCTTCTAGCATTCTAACTCTGTCTCGCAACTGTTGCACTTCCATTGTCGGAGCTAGCTCTAGTTTCAACTCTTCTCTTGAAGTTCTCTTCTCCAGGGATTGAGTAGCTTTGTTTCTACTTGAGTCTATACTCAACATGTAACAATCAAATTCACTTGTATGCGTCAACCATCCTAGCAACTCCTGATCCGAATCGTCGTTATAGAGCAATGGATTTTGATACTCTCCCATCTTCGTGTCTTGATTCTTAAAGAGCTGCAAGTTGAACCCGTCTTGAAGCAGATTCTTGTAGGTGTCCGTGTTCAAAGAAAACCTAGCTCGTGCACTCTCGTGCCTTGCTTTCTCCTTTTCTTTCTTTTCCATCTCATCGACTATTATTGCCTTTTTCTTGTTGCTCGAAGGTGGGGATACTTGTATTTGAATCCGATCAGACTTTGGCCCTATCGAAATAAAGCCTGTGCGCCAGTCATGCACACATTCGGCTTGCACCAGCCATGGCCGCCCAAGTAGGATCGAGAAGGTAGCCTCTGAAGTCCTTGGTCTTACTATCAGATAATCAACCTTAAACTCTAGACCGCCCACAACTGTGCTTACATTCTTCAAAAGACCCGCAGGCTTCACTTGTGTTTGATCTGCCATTCTCAAAGACATCGGCGTCTCTTCCATGTGGTTGAGGCCCAAAGCTTTCATCATGAACTCAGTCATAAGGTTGACTGCGGCTCCACTATCTAACTGAGCACCACGGACTGCATACCCTTTAATTTCGACCGTCACAGCTGGAGCGTTCGAATCAATTTGCGTTGTAATACTTTGAATGATTCCTTGAACATCCTTATCTTGTCTATTTTTATCTCGAGCTTTCCTCGGCTTCTTAATATATTCGTTGTAGAATTGTTTCCTATAAACAGGTGAACATTTTAGCAATGTACCAATGTCCAGCGTGACTTCCGTGTCAGCGAGCAACTTTACAATATCTACTTCTTCCGAACTTTGTCTTTCCTTTCTAATCTTAGGAGCTTTCAATCTTTCAGGGAATGGTGCTATGCCCGGCACAAACTCCTTGGTTACTGGTGGAAGAATCTCAACCTCTTCCCCATCCTCAAACTCTTGCTGCTCAACAAGTCCCCTAACTTGATTCTCTACCTCTTCGTGTTCAGCTATCCTCTCTTGACTCCCTTCTTCACCTTCGCCTCTTGGGTTCTTCTTCGAGTACTCTTGAGTTCTTGTGACTAGGATCTTTGTGTGGTTTCTTGGCTTCGTAAGCATCCACAAAGTGCATTGACGAGCTAGAGCCTTCTTGAGGGTTCGGTGCCTTGAACACTACTCCGATCGTAGGAACGTGCTCTTGAGCTCTTGATGTGATATGCATCTGAGTATCAACATAGTTCGAGGATCCTACTGGTCCTTTTTCCTTGCCGGCGGCAGCTCTTCGTTTTGGACAATCTTCATCAAAGTGGCCTTCCCCACTACAGTATCTACATAGCGGGGTATAATCAATTGGCTTCTTTTCGTTTGGACATCTAGATTGAGTATGGCCAAAGCCATGACATCTCCAGCACTGGATTGGACCATCTCTTCTTTGATCCCGTGTGGCTCCTCTTGGATAGTCTCCTCCTTGACCCTGAGCACCATATCCATAAGTCGGTCTATTTTCCCAACGAGATGTAGGTGGTACACTTTGAGCGGGCAATCCCGTGTAAGGTCTTTCTCTTGTATCTCCTGATTTCATGGTCCTTTCTTCATAGGCTCTCTTGTTGTAACATCGGTCCTCTGTGTGATTTGTTCTTCCACAAAAAGTACAACGCATCCTAGGTGGCGATCTATCTGTGAATACTCTCGAGACTGTAGGGCATTCTGAAGCCAAATGGCCATAACCGTGGCACTTCCCACACCATGTATTTGATCGAAACACTTGATTCGGGTTTGTTGTGACCTCTGGTTTTACTGTGTACGTCTCTTGAGTTATCGTGGTAGCTTTTATAGCTTGCGTGACCAACTCTAATATTTGTTCTTCGGTTAGTGTAGGCTTTACCTGGCCTGGCGTGCTAGTGGCAGCTACAAAAGCTGGGGTCGTCAATGCGGGACTTCCTTGGCCAAGATCTTTCATTGGTATGTTTCCTGGGCCTCCCATAGGCTTGTATAAGAGCTCCATCTTTCTTTGTTGGCATAATTGGACTTCCTCCCAAAGCCTTGCTTGTTCCTTAGCATCCATTAAGGTCGCAGGTCTTGTCAGGCTGATATGCTGCTGTGCCGTAGGATCTCTCAATCCCGAAATGAATCTACGTTTCAATGTCTCATCATTCGGGGCATTCACGCCCATCTTTCTTACTAACGTTTCCATTCTCTGAATGTAGTTATCGATGCTCTCGTTTACTCCTTGTCGCAAGTAATCCATTTGTTGGGCCAATCTGTCTTGGAAGCCTTGTCGTCGAAACTTTGCCAAGAAAGCTTCCTTGAGCATCTGATAAGTTCCACGCTCTTGTGGTGTCAGATTCCCATACCAATTGGCTGCCTCATCACGGAGAATAGCCGGAAAAATTCTCAACCTTTGGTCCTGGTCAACTACATCATTGGCCTCACAGGTGACCTCAAACAACTGGATAAAGCTATCCGGATCTTCGTCCCAAGTACCCGAAAACTTGGTGAAGTCCCCCAAGTGAACTGAAATCCGCTGAGCCATTTCGAACAGAGGTGTGATATCAATATCACTTCGATCCCAAAAATTTAGCACACGTGGCTTCAGGATCCCTCCTTCAAATTGTCGTACTTGATTCGCGACCCTCCTACGGGAGTACACGTTTTTGACTGATTTCTTCGAGCCAATCGAGGTCCACTCACCTGGCGGTTCCCACCTTCTTCTTCTTTCTCTTTCAAGGGCTCTTCTCTGAGCGCATTCCTCTCTTTGAGTTTGTGTTGCTCCTGACGATGAGCTCCCCTCGCTCATGTACTAGATCGTGGGGTCCGCAAGCTCAGCCAACCTGTGGCGCTAGGCGAACCTATGGCACTCTCTTATAGAGACGTACCAAGCTTTTCCCGGCAAACGCACCAAATGAACAGATCCTAACGGCCACGAAAAAAGTGATTGTGGAAGCCTTTATTTTGCTTAACCCCTCGCAATTGATCTACTTGGATCACGTAAAGCCCATAATTACCTCGAAATGGATTTTTCCTATGGCTATGCACTAGCGCATATGTTTCCCGGCAAACGCACCAAAATGTTCGCCCTCTTAGTCCAAGGGAAAGTGTCTTACATACGCCTATGGGTTGCCGAATTTATTGGCACTCGGTCACTTCTCCTTACTCTAAGTCCGCTAATACATCAATCATACATACCAGAATGAATGCAGGTAAACCCCAAATTCACCCCCAAATGCAAGTGCAACTATAAGCTCCTGGTAGTCAACCACAAGACTACTATCAGCTCCGTTATGCACCGTATCGATTCAATACTATGACATCCTCACTAACATGCCCAATAGTGAGTATAATTCCTATCTTCACTTTGTACTTCGCGTGCGTCACAACTAAATAGGTGGAATGACTGTAACAATACTGATATATGCTTTTCCTACTTTGAAACAGTAAAATGCAGAAGAGCTTCTATATCAGATTCCACAGCAACATCACAATGGTGAAAGGCACACGTGTGCGCACCCATCTCCTCAGCTAGCTTTTTGTCCTCCTCATTCAAGACATCAGCGATAATCACCATGGCTCCATTCTCCACAAACAGTCGGACAGCTGCCTCTCCAATGCCTCTTGCACCACCAGTTATAATTGCTACTTTTCCTGTAAGTCTGATTTGGATGGCGCAAGTATGCCTTCGCCCAACACAACATCAACTGTTGGTAAAAGGTCATTGCCTAGCCTCCCAATGGGTTAATCAATGGAGTAGATTGCATTAAATCACGAGTGTTAAGAAAACTCATTGCGAGAGCATAAAGTCTGAAAATTCAAGCTGGTTTATGGGCAACTTATGTGGCATGGGTGTCCCTTTGAGTAAAATCACAGTTTGACCTAGGAAGAGCAGGTATGCAAAATGAAATCTTGATTAACATGACTATGAAGGCCCACCAAATAAGTTATGCATATGAAACCCCGTTCAGATTCTCTATCTCTAGAGAATGAATCAAAATTCCACGAAAAGCTATACCTCTCAAAAACACATTTTCCTTCACAAAACTCTCGACTGGAGACTTGGTTGTGGCTACATATGAAACTCTATCTAGAAAGTCAGACTTGGTCTAGCTTTCCATCACCATTATGTTGTCTGCGCATGCGAGTACATGAATAACAAAGAAAATCATTTATTTCGCTAACACTTGAAACATATCTGGGACTTCCTTCAGGTAACCGCTTTGCATCCTCAGACTGCCCCTAACTTTCCAAATATGTTAGAGAGCTGTAGACTTCTAAAAGAATAGCAGCAAATAGCTTCTATTTCTGCACCACTATCTATTTTGACAGAATGTGAGCAATGCTAGCTTCAAAGGGCCTGTGATGTTTCGGAGCAGGTTCTCTGTAATGGTTATGAGACTCAAACTTCGATACACAAATCCAGCAGGGAAAATGGGAAACGATAAAGGGAAGGTGAAGAAATCTGGAGAAGAAAACCAATTGACCGAGGGGAGGAGACGGAAATTTACCTGCCGTTAGAACTGGCTATGAGGACACGCAACTCTATAGCCAAAGTGATTATGCAGAAAAAAAAATCCTGAATCCTCTCGTCAGTTCTCTCTTCGTGCTTCGCGCATTGGACTAACCAAGCCTGCGCCAGTCAGCTTACTCCCATCGTCGTTCCTTGATTTTGCTTCTTTGTAAAGCTGAAGTCCATGAGCGTGAGCAGGTGGACTTTGAAGAAGTCTTCCCCCTTATTTCCCATCGAAAAATTCTCCGCGGGCGGCCATCTCCATCTTCTTCACTAATCACTGCCAAAATTTCCACAGCCACCTCCCATAACACTGTACGAAACTTGCTCTTTGTAAGTCTGCAATCTTGTAGGACAGACCCCTCTAGTATCTAGCTCTCCCACGCATCAAATGTGTGGTTCACAAACACCAGCCGCATCTTGTTACCAGTCAAGCCATTTGTAGACTGCAAGAAAAGGACACACAACACATTAACATGCTAAGTCAGCCACCGTGCCACTCCTCTGCGCTCGTCAGGCCTGCGACACACGGACCTGCCCCCCCCACTCCTCCTTTTCTGTTTTTTCGTCAAAGAAAAAACGGCTCTGCTCCCACCTGTTGCTCATAATTCTCCAAAGTGGACTTCACATCATCCACCTTTGATGCCGGTTGCAGCATTATAGCCATATCTGGGATCATCATTGCTGAGTACTTTTTCAGTTACCACACTACCATTTACACCAGCATTTTTGGCGATGAGCTTCAATGGATAACTCAATGCTCTCTTAACAATATCTGCTCCCACTTTTCTCAAGCATCTAATACCATATGCCAAAAAACTGAATTTGGATGAGAGGGCCATTTTTTTTTTTACTATTGCTAGGGCCTTCTGAACGTCAGTCCATACATTTCCTTTACAATAGACCTTGCCATTGCGACTTCTTTGAAGCCATATTGCTTATGTCGCATATGCTTAATCTTAATCCTAGGGATATCAGACAGCTAATTCCTGAATCGAAATGTTGATATCACCCAACATACTTTGGGCTTCTGAAACCAATTTCTCCAAGGTAACCTTGCTATTCTGCATGGTGTTGGTAATCTTTGAGGACATATGTAATCCAGCATTCCCTGCCTTGGCAATATTGAAGGCGCTTATTAGCAATTTCGGGTTGCTCGATCATCATCGAATCGTCAGAGGTAGCCTTCGAATGCAATACTGTTAACATTTCCAGTTCCCCCTTGAAACAAAGCCGCTTCTGATTTCCTTTGCACGTCAGTATCTCTTATGCTCTTAGGAGGATTGTCCATGCTCAATCCCTTTTCTCCACATCCCTGCAATCACTATCTCCACATGCTTCTCATCAATTACCAAATCTGCTATGCAAGTACCTGAAATCAAGCAAATTTCCTGCCAAATAGAACCGATTAGTGCATAAAAACCAACCATTTTCGGAGCTAACAAGTGACAAGATGAACTAGATAGGGCAATTTGAACTAGATACATATATACATAAACACACACACACACACATACATACATACATACATATATATATATACATATATATATATATATATATATATATATATATATATATATATATATATGTATATCTATGTATATATATATATATATATATATATATATATATATATATATATATATATATATATATATATATATATATATATATATATATATATATATATATATGTGTGTGTGTGTGTGTGTCTATGTGTGTATGTATGTACGTATGTATGTATGTATGTATGTATGTATGTATGTATGTGTATGTATGTATGTATGTATGTATGTATGTATGTATGTATGTATGTATGTATGTATGTATGTATGTATGTATGTATGTATGTATGTATGTATGTATGTATGTATGTATGTATGTATGTATGTATGTATGTATGTATGTATGTATGTATGTATGTATGTATATATATATATATATATATATATATATATATATATATATATATATATATATATATATATAGTTTTAATATTTTGACCTATAATAGAGGCTTTAAAGATAGAACATATGTGGAGCACATTCTGTGTTTGGATGAGTCACTGAAAAAGAATTTAAAAGGAAAATACAATTAACCAAGTACCCAACTTCAAAATGGATTACACAAAATATATGAACAAAATTTTATATTCATTGATTAAGAAAGTTACATTAGTTTTTAGTGGCCTTGTACTCCTCTACAATACTCTTTCTCGGTTGGAGACATTGGAGTAGTGGATAGGTCAATAAACATTTGGAAATTACATTAGGGCATTGTAATCCAAGAACCATAGAAATTCCTATTTGTCCTCCATAGCTAACCCCGAGGCTAGATACAACTAAAGATTTATTGACAAAACTTATTACTTTGTTCCTTTCATAATTATAGATAAATATAAAACTTTGCTCAAGGCCTTTAGGCATTAGGTGATGGTGTCCTTGATGAGTGTAATCCTTATGAATGATTACAATATCATGCTTTAGAAACTTCCAATGTAGTTTATCAAGGACGAGCCACTAGCATAGGATGCATGATCCCCAATAGACCTTGTAGCAAATGTATCCAATTTAATGGCCTCTTGAACAAGAAAACTTGCTAAGTTGAAGCTACAACCTTCATAAAGGTGTTTAGAAGGTGCTTCAAGTTTGGGAAAAGAGGATACCATTTCAGATTTTTGCAGGCAAAGCAAACTAGTGAAATTCATATGACCAAATCATGCATGCCAAAGCTTTGCATCTAAGATAGCTTGAGAACCTTGAACTGCACATGCTGAATCATTCATAGATTTTTCATAGTCTATGAGCTAATACAACCCACGATATAAAATGGCAAAAGCAATAATAACATCACCATTCTGGAAATCATGAACTATACATCTTCCATCAATAAATTTGATAACCAAGACAATACTGACTAATGCTAAAATTAACAACGAAATTTGCCTTGATGCCTAGCACATATAAAGCATCTGACAAAGTGAAAGAACCATCACCAGTAGTCAAAATGAACTTTCCAAATTCCATTACAGGATAAGAGGAGTTTAGTACATGTGACAATATTCTCTATACGGGCAAGCTCAAGTGAAGTGAAGAAACTACGCTGCAAGGTAATATGTTTGCTTGCTCCACTATCTGAGTACCAAACATTTGAGTCTACTATAGACATACACTTCTCATGAGAAGATGGGTCATAGTTGCAAACAATAGTAGATACCCATTCTTCATTCTGGACTTTTGGTGCATGAAGCAAGCCTAAGTGCTTGACTCATGTAGTAGGACTTCTCTTGATATTTGAGGCTTAATATTGTGCATATGTCATTATAAAATGGATGAAGTTCTAAGGTTAATGTTATCTTGGTGAAAAGTAAAGAAGATGTTTGGAGAGAATATCATGCAAACATTGGAAGCCAAATACCATGACTCCATTTGAATTCAAAATTCAAATCAAGTCCTAAAAGTCTGGATCACTTTTAGGTGAAATCAATCAATAGTTATGAAGCAAAATTGTATATAGTCACTTTAGTTGCAGGATATGAGTTGATCATCACACTCTTATGAGTTATTTATGTCTTGTCTTGAATCTGGATAAATCTTACACTCTTTCATTGTGTTGTATCTCAATTATAAATACATGTACACTTCATTTTCATAGCTACATTAGTCTTTGTCTACTATTAAACTTTGTCAAGATCTCTAAGTAAATTCTCTACGTGTATGATCTTACTATCCAATCTATCAATTGACATATGAATTTAGTCTCTGATAAGAATTCCTAAAAAGTTCCTAATTCATTGGAGTTCTAGATCTTGAGATATGAACAAAATAAGGTTATTATGTCTATGCATCTTCATCATCTTGAAAAGTCGGGATTACCCCCTGACTTCTTATGCATATTGCTCTTTGGTATAGAACTCCTAAATTCATGAAATAACTCAGTATAGCTCATCCAAAACTTCATTTTAAAGTTTGAAAAAGGTCTTGGGTTAATTCATACTAGGTTGTGAGCTCTAAGTGAAGGTTTTTCTCAAGTGTTTTTGTACACACAAGTTATCTGTTATGACATAAAGTTTCGAGAATGATGTTCCAAGATATGATGGTAATCTAAATACATATATTGGAAGCTTTAAGAGTTTATTAAGGTTCTATGGAGTTACTAGGATGATCTAGAGCAAGTTTTTTCCAAGACCCGCTCATCTCCTTGCATTAGTCATCACTCCTCATAGTGGTATGAGTGCATAGTCATAGATTGGACATCATGGGTAATGGATTTCCTACATCAATTGAAAAATTGGATCTAAATAACTACTCAGCATGGTCTCTAAGGATGTAGTCTTACTTGCAAGGGAGAAAATTGTATGGATACATCTCAGGAGATGATTTGATGCCTATACTAAAAAACAAAGGTCAACCAATACAAGAGAAGGAAAGGTTAAACACATGGTGTGAAAAGGATGCTTTGGCAAGGTCATATATTCTAAACTATCTTTGATTTATTAGTTCCTCATTTTATGAATTGTAAGACCTCTCAAGAGACATGGAATGCTTTCAAAGCATTCTTCTCCTCAAGTGCCAAAGATAAGAAGAACCAATTGTGAATGGAGTTCACAACACTCAAGAAGATACCCAAGAAAAGTGTGACTAGTTTTGTCATCAAGATGAAGGACATTGCAGACCAACTTGGGATAATTGGAGAAATCATTGATGAAGAGTAGATTGTGAGGAAAATCATCAATGGAATCAAGGCTGATGACAAGTGGGGATCTTTCACCACAGCCATGGACCTCTACATGGATATGCAAGTGCAAGACTTCAATACTCTCATAAGGGAACTCTTCACTCATGAAGCCAAACTCATGAACAATGGTGAAAACCAAAAATTTAACCAATCGTGTACCCTTTAAACATAAAAAAGCAAAGGCAAAGATAACAAAGGAAAAAGTCTGATGATGAAGGAAGCACCTCCTAAGCTAACTTTGCAAGAGAGGGAGAAGCTTAAGAGGAAGAGGTAGAGGAGGTAGAAAAGGCAGGGGAGAGCTCAAAGCTCCTCATCCTTTGCCATATGTGTCCTATCAAATCACATCACAAAGCATTGCTTAAAAACCCAAGGAATCAAAGAGGAAGAGGGTACAACAAAGGTGGATATCGAGTTTCAAGAGGAAGATACAAAAATTCATATGGATATAACAACAACTATCAAGGAGGATATAAAGGAAGGAGAGACTACAACAATTACACAGATAATCAAGCTCAAGAGGATTCACTTCTACTTATCAATATGACAATGAAGGAAGGTAAGTTTGATGATCATGTGTTTTACATTGATTCTAGTTGCTCAAATCATGTAGCAAGTGTTGATGTATGAAACACCACAAGAAATGAATTAATGTGACACTAGAACACCTCTATGGTCACCATTAACTCATTGCCACTCCAAACTTTGAGAAATGATAGCCTAAAGTGAGAACTTTGCTTCTACAGAAATTCCTAGTCACCGAAATGACATACCTTCAGTATTTTGCTAATTTCTCCTAGCTCAAGTATTATTTCTCCATGAAACTTTATAGCCTGAAACTAGAAGAGTAGATCTTTTCAACAAGCTATCATATGCATCAAACGGATCTCTAGAACTCAAGTTATGCCCTTCACAAGATGACCCTGTATGACCTTCCAAAATTGGAAATTTTTGCCTGTTTTAGTATTTCTGGGTGTCTAAAAATAAAAATTCGATGCCTAGCATCAAATTTCATTCAAGGTCGATGCCGGGCATCGACTTTGAGCTTTTTTAGGCCCTTTTTCTGCACCAGAAATACTCTCTTTTACACACACATGAAGAAGACCACTTGTATGCTAGAAGTCGATGTCGGGCATCCACTTTATGCTGAAACTCGATGTCAGGCATCGAGTTGCTCCACAAACTTCATGTTTTTAAAAGATTCAACAACAGTTAACACACAGAGAATGGAAATAATGACTTATCAGCCAAGATTCGATGCCAGGCATCGAATTGCTCAGAAAACTTGAACTTTTGAATTCATCACACAGTAGGCAAGCATGGAGATGATGGAGAGAGACTCATACACAGAACTTTACTCAGTTCTTTCTCATAGCTATGAAAACTCAAAAGTTTTACAGATGCTTTCTCACTCAGAGAAGCTCGACTATAATCAGTCGTATAAAATGAACTCCTTTCTTCTTTCTCTCTATTCTCTCTCTCCGCGTCAGTTGATACAAACTAACTTATATAGATTTTCGTATTCTCGTGATTTTAAAAAACTTCTAGAACTAAAGTGAACTAACTTTACAAATATGATACACTTGTGAATTTGTCCCTTCACATAGGCATGGGGTTTTCTTCTTAAGATTTGACCTTCAAATATATGTCCAATTAGTGATTGTTTCTCCAACAGCTCCCCCTCAATCACTAATTGACATTCCCTGTTTCTTCATATCATCTTCTTTTCTTTTACTCCTGCCATGCTTTTGAATCTGCTGGTCTTCACACCATCCAAGCTCTTTGTCATTATGTCTGCTAACTGATCTTTAGTAGAAATGTACTCCACTTCAACCTCCTTCTCCATTACCTTTTCTCTGAGAAAGTGATACTGTATCTCTATGTGCTTTGTCCTTGCATGAAATACTGGATTTGCTGCAAGATAAAGTGAACTTATATTATCTCCATGTATTGTAGGTGTACCTTGATCAACGCCTAAGCTCTTGAACAATGTCTGCATCCATATGACTTCCTTAGCTGCTTCCACAAGTCCTTTGTACTCTGCTTCAGTTGATGATAATGCTACTGTATGTTGTTTCTTTGAACACCAACTTACAAGCTTATCACCAATATATATCATGTAACCATGAGTTGATCTTCTGTCATCTTGATTACCTGCCCAATCTGAATCACTATAGGCTCTCAACTCCAAATCTGATATAAAAGGATAATATAATCCTTCCTTTATAGTTCCTTTGATATATCTGAGAACTCTTTGACCTGCAATCCAATGTGGGTCCTTTGGACAATGCATGAATTGTGAAAAAACTCCCACTGCATAACTAAGATCAGGTCTTGTTAGTGTAGCATAAATCAAACTACCCACAGGAGATTGATACTTCCTCATATCTTTGTATTCTGCACCATCATATTTACTGAGCTTGTGATTAACTTCAAGCGGAGTTGAAGCTTCTCTGCAATTTTCCATATCAAACTTCTTCAATAAATTCAGAAGATACCTTTCTTGTGATACATATATGCCATGATCTGTATAAGTGACTTCCATTCCAAGAAAGTATGACAACTTTCCTAGATCACTGATCTTGAATTCTTTCTCAAGTAATCTCTTTACCTCCTTGATTCCTTCATCTGAAGTACCTGTGATTATAATGTCATCTACATAAATACAAATGTAGATTGTACCTTCCTCTGTTCTTTTGATAAGTAGACTTGAGTCTGCTTTTGAACTTTGATATCCAAGTTCATTCAGATACTTCACCAGTCTATAGTTCCATGCTCTTGGAGCTTGCTTCAATCCATACAATGCTCTTCTCAACCTACAAACAAAATTTGGATACCTGGAATCTATAAACCCTTGAGGTTGTTCCATGTATACCTCATCTGATATGTATCCATTCAAGAATGCATTTTTTATATCCAATTGACTTAGGGTCCATCCTTTTGAAGCTGCAATAGCAATGATTGTTCTTATAGTTGACATCTTAGCTATAGGACTGAATGTCTCATCATAATCTATGCCATAGGTCTGGGCATAGCCTTTCACCACCAGTCTAGCTTTGTATCTAGCTATACTTCCATCTGCAAGCTTCTTCACTTTATAAACCCATTTATTTCCAATTACTTTCTTACCATTTGGTTTAGGAACAAGTTCCCATGTCTTGTTCTCCTCCAGTGCATTGAATTCTTCCTTCATTGCTTCTTCCCATTGCTTCTTACCTTTAGCTTCATCATAGTTCTGAGGTTCTTCATCATCTTTGACCATATATGCATAGTTCTTCTGAGTTATGTAAGAAGTGTCATAAGAATACCTTTCTGGTTGTCTTCTAGTCCTGCTTGACCTTCTTGGTTCACATTCTTCATATGTGTCTGGATACACCTCTTCATCAAATATAGGAGCTTCTTCATTTCTTCTTGTTAATCCACTTGTGGATGTACTTGCTTGCATATAGTCTTCATCTCTATTTACCTGCACAATTGATTTTCCTTTCTCACATCTTCTTACCTCTTCTTCAAATTCTTCAGCTGTATGACTTTGATCTGCATACCAACTTTTCTGTTCATCAAGTGTAACATCTCTAGAAACAAGAAATTGTTTGGTTAAAGGATTCCACAACCTGTAACCCATCTTCTTTTCATCATGAGCTCAAGTATTCCATCATGTTTGAATCCTTTCTTCTGAAATGGTAACCTGTGTGCTTTACCCATTTGACATGCTTCACATTTATAAACCAGTTGACTTTGCACATTTGGTAATCCTAGTACAGACTAATTAGCAACCATAGCTTTAATTCCTCTTTCATTGAAATGACCTAATCTCTTATGCCAGAGATCAAGTTCTGTAATCACTGCTTCACCATGTGTGAGCAAAGCTTGACCAATGTTCCCTTGCACTCTTAAAGTAAAGAGTCTACCTTCTTTCTTACCAGAGACAATCTGATTATATCCATTCTCTGGATCTTCCACAAATACTCCTTCATTTGTAAACCTGACTTGAAAACCTTTTTCAACTATCTATCCCACACTAATCAAGTTTTTAGGTATTGTGGGAACATACAAAACATTGGTTAGCAAATCTGCTCCACTCTTGCATTTCACCTTTCCAATTGAATGTACACTATGTCTGGTATTATAACCTGTTTGAACTGTGTGACTAGAAATGCCTTTTTCCAATTCTGACATCAATTCTATGTTTCTTGACAAATGATTAGAACATCCAGAGTCAATGTAAAATACCTTTAGATCTTCTTTATCTGATGTGTTGATTGAGTTCATCATCAATGATGTATGACTTTCATTCTGTGTGTCATTTGCATAGTTGTAGTAGGTGGTGTTGTAGGATTGATTTTGTCCCCAACTTCTTCCTCCACCTCTACCATAGCCTCCTCTTTGACTTTGTCTACCTCTTTGAAAATTACTTTGATATCTTCCACCTCGGCCTGTTTTGATTCTGGTTTGATCCTTGTTGGTTGTGCCAACAGTCATGAGCCAAATGATTACTCAATCCACAGATCCAGCAAGCCTTTTTGTTGTTATTTTGATTACCTCTTCCTCTTCCAAAACCTCTTGCTCTTCCTCTGCCAGTGCCTTTACCTCTTGCATAATAAGCTTGAGAACTAGACTCCTCTTCATCCTTTGCTTTACCTTTATCTCCTTTCTTCTTGTTCTTCATGTACATTGCAGAACTTTGTCCTTTATCTCCATCTCCCTTCAAGTCTTGCTCATATGTGAGCATCAAACCAAGCAACTGGTTCAAATCTGGAAAATAATGATTTAATGAAAGTTCTGTTGATAAGACAAAAGGTTTCCACCTTTCATCCCCTCTCAAACCTGCAAGTAGCTGAGCAATCAATCTGTGATCTTCAACATCTTCATCTATGAATCCAAGACTATCTGCAAGATCCTTCATCTTAGTGACATAATCAGTAATACTTTGACTTGGCTTCTTCTTGAATGTTGTAAACTCTGACCATAGACTTGCTTTCCTTGCTTTAGTAGTACTTTGGAAATGATACTCCAATGCATTCCATATATCTTCAGATGATTCCAATCCTCTGATGTGTGGTAGCAAATGATCAGAGATTGTGTTGTAGATGTAGGCTTTTGCACTTGCATCCTTCTTCTGCCAATGCTTTAAAGCATCAAGTTCCTCTTTCTTTGGTCGGCTTTCATCTTCGAATATTGGCTTCTCTTCTTCACCTGTAACATATATCATGAGATCCTTACTCATAAGTAAGGCTTCCATTCTCATTATCCATGCGGGGTAATTATCTCTGTCCAGTTTGTCAATGGAAATATGATCTGCCATAGTTCTTTCCTTCTGCTGCAACCTGTGAGCTTAAAGGATAAAGGATAATACCTTTTGAAGTTCTTTGTGTATGAGGATACTTTTGAAGTAACCTTTTGATGCCTTGTGTCTTCAAATGCTTCACCTTTCAAACTTTAATGGAAAACTTTACAAAACTTCTCGTACCTTTGTCGTCTTCTGCTCTCGAGAATCTTTCTGCTCTGATACCACTTGTTGATGTATGAAACACCACAAGAAATGAATTAATGTGACACTAGAACACCTCTATGGTCACCATTAACTCATTGCCACTCCAAACTTTGAGAAATGATAGCCTAAAGTGATAACTTTGCTTCTACAGAAATTCCTAGTCACCGAAATGACATACCTTCAGTATTTTGCTAATTTCTCCTAGCTCAAGTATTATTTCTCCATGAAACTTTATAGGCTGAAACTAGAAGAGTAGAGATTTCCAACAATCTATCATATGCATCAAACAGATCTTTAGAACTCAAGTTATGGCCTTCACAAGATGACCCTATATGACCTTCCAAAACTAGAAATTTTTGCCTGTTTTAATATTTCTGGGTGTCTAAAAATAAAAATTCGATGCCTAGCATCGAATTTCAGTCAAGGTCGATGCCGGGCATCGACTTTGAGCTTTTTTAGGCCCTTTTTCTGCACCAGAAATACTCTCTTTTACACACACATGAAGAAGACCACTTGTATGCTAGAAGTCGATGCCGGGCAACCACTTTATGCTGAAACTCGATGCCAGGCATCGAGTTGCTCCACAAACTTCATGTTTTTAAAAGATTCAACAACAGTTAACACACAGAGAATGGAAATAATGACTTATCAGCCAAGATTCGATGCCAGGCATCGAATTGCTCAGAAAACTTGAACTTTTGAATTCATCACACAGTAGGCAAGCATGGAGATGATGGAGAGAGACTCATACACAGAACTTTACTCAGTTCTTTCTCATAGCTATGAAAACTCAGAAGTTTTACAGATGCTTTCTCACTCAGAGAAGCCCGACTATAATCAGTCGTATAAAATGAACTCCTTTCTTCTTTCTCTCTATTCTCTCTCTCCGCGTCAGTTGATACAAACTAACTTATATAGATTTTCGTATTCTCGTGATTTTAAAAAACTTCTAGAACTAAAGTGAACTAACTTTACAAATATGATACACTTGTGAATTTGTCCTTTCACATAGGCATGGGGTTTTCTTCCTAAGATTTGACCTTCAAATATATGTCCAATTAGTGATTGTTTCTCCAACAGCAAGAAATGTAGCCTTGCTCTTGAACTTAGAATATCGAAGAAATAAGCATGAAATCTAGACCGGTGGTGACCTAGGTTGCATTATTCATTATTTGATAATTTGTTTATTCGTGAATAATTACAGAATTTTGCGGTAAGCTCTTATTATTATCTGACCGAATCATTCGATGACACATCAGCTTATTCAGACATGCCCGAATAGTTTCTACACGAGAATTCGATAGTTCTTGATCGAAAGTGCTTCCGATTAAACACATTTTTGATAGAAAAGCTTTTGATAAAAAAATGTTTTGATCGAACACTTTTTCGATCGAAAAGCTTTTGATCCGAAAATGTTTCGATCGAAAAAAATTTGATCGAATAATATTTTATAAAAGAGTAGAACTATAATCATTTTTTCATAGAAGCTATTTTGTTCTTTACGAGCTTAAAGTGTCGTAGAGAGAACAAGGTATAAATTTTTGCTATATTAAATAATTGAAATTATTGTGATTGTTTGACTCAACCTTGATTCTTACTTCACAATAGTATATGTATGTGAATTTAAAATCTATTATGATTGGTTCTTAGTCATTTTTCATAAAAGCTACTTTGTTCTTTACGAAGTCAAAGTATCATAGAGATAACACGGTATACTTTTCTGCTATAAATATTAAATAATTTAAACTTTTGTGATTGTTTGACTCAATATTGATTCTTACTTCACAATAGTATGTGTAAATGTATGTGCATATGATTAGGAATTTAGAATCTATTGTGATTGCCTCATACAACATTGATTCTTACTTCACAATAGTATGTTTAAGTGTATGTGCATATGATTAGGAATTTAAAATCTATTGTAATACATTAATTTATTATTGAAAGATATAGGTAGATTATGTTTGACTCAACATTGATTCTTACTTCATAATAGTATATGTATGTGTGTGTATGAGTATGTGTATGCATATGAGTGTATAATTGTGAATGCGAAATCTATTGTGATTGTCTTACTCAATATTGATTCTTACTTCACAATAATATTGATTCTTACTTCACAATAGTCTGTGTAAATGTATGTGCATATGATTAGGAATTTAGAATCTATTGTGATTGTCTGATACAACATTGATTCTTACTTCACAATAGTATGTGTAAGTGTATGTGCATATGATTAGGAATTTAAAATCTATTTTGGTACATTAAATTTATTATTGAAAGATATAGGTAGATTATGTTTGACTCAACATTGATTATGACTTCATAATAGTATATGTATGTGTGTGCATGAGTATGTGTATGCATATGAGTGTATAATTGTGAATGAAAAATTTATTGTGATTGTCTGACTCAATATTGATTCTTACTTCACAATAATATGTGTAAGTGTATGTGCATATGATCAGGAATTTAAAATATATTGTGATTGTTTGACTCAATATTGATTAATTTTTCACAATAGTATGTGTAAGTATATGTATGTGTAAAGTATATGTGTGTATGATTGAGAATTAAAATCTATTATGATTGTTTAACTCAACAATGATATGTGTAATTGTATATGGGTGTATGATTGAGAATTAAAGTCTATCGTAATTGTTTGACTCAACATTGATCGAACTATCTTATTTGATATTGATTTATATTTGGTAGGTATAGTCTTCATAAAGCAATTGGCAAGCACTATGGGAAAGGGAAAAGAATGGTCATATCTGATTGCTCATCAAGAGGGTAAAATAGTATCCACAATACAATGCAAATGTTGTGGGCATCGTTATGTAGGAAATGCAACTTGAATAAAAGAGCATCTTTTTAGTACAAGTAATAATGTGGCAGGATGATCTAATCAAGATAGTGATATATGGGTACATTTTGCAAGTTATGCAAATAAATGTAAATCTCAAGGTATCACATCAAAAATATTCAAAAGCATGAGTAGTTCACAACACTTTCGAAGTAGCCCAAGTGTAGAGCAAGAACAAGTAGATGCATCGATGACAGCAGAGGATCATCACGATATTTCTACTCAAAGCTCTCAAACAATTTTTTAGAATAACCAAGATACATGTACTCCATTTTCTCCAAGTGCATCAAAAAAGAGTGGAGTTGGTGAATGTAGTAAAAATGGTGGATCTAATACTCTGTCACCATGCTTTGTCCGTAATAAATCACAAAGTATTATACATGTAGCTTTTGAAAAGCAAGATTGTCTCGAGCTTCATCTTAAATGGAATCTGTTGGAATATGCAAGTCGACATCATCTCTTCAAAGTATTATTATAGGTTGAACTCTTTATTAAAGTTCATTATATTCTTAGAGTGATTTATTATGTTTTCCACATCAGCCATAGTCGTGAATAAAGAATATTTGAAGTCAATGCCAAGTTGGAAAAGTGTTTCTATAATTTAGGAAAAATTTCAAGACAGTAGCACACCTTTTGTGAAGGCAGTTTTGCACAGATCATATCTCGTTAATCGTGCATCCTTTTTGGTTGACCTAAAAGCTGAAATGGTCTTCATAACATCAGGTATGAGGTCACCAAAAATCTTCTGCAAAATCATCTCCAAACTCAAGTTATGCTAGCTGCAAGTTGGTAGGTAGAGAATCGGTAGATTGCTGAAAACGGCCAGTAGGCCAACTTTGGAAGCTTGTATCTTGAGATACGTGCGTCATCTCAAAATGGTTTCTTCAGAAAAGTTGTTCCCCATATCATGGAGAATCTCCATCTAAAACACTTTCACCAAACTCCCACACATTAGAGAGTTATGCCTATTTAAACAGAAGTTTCTGAGCATTTTCGAAAGACAGACAGATAGAGGGCTGGAGTTGAGAGACAGTCGATTCATTTCTTGTAGTTGTGGAGTGCATCCTAGGGACTAAAGTGGAGTGGTGTATACCACACACTCTTGACCATTATACATTGGCTTCATGTGTATCATTGAGTTCATTTGGTAGTGTTATTAGCTTTGTTCTTTTCAAGTAGTTTGAGCTTGAGTTAGCTTCTACTACTGAACTTTGTATTCTTGTTGATTTAAGAATTTCTCAATTATTTGTCTCTCATATCTCATCTCATATATTCTTTGAGAGTGTGTTTAAGCTCAGCTCCTCATTTTTCACATGGTATCAGAGCACCTAGGTTAGAAGTGCCTAGTGTGAGCATATTTGAGTAAAGGGAAGAGTCTCGATTCAACTTGTTGCAGCTGAAGATGGCACCAAGTCTCCATAACCTACACTTAAAAGGAGTTGAGAAGCTCAATGGAAACAACTATACTACATGGAAGGTAAAGATGGAGTCCTTACTTTTCTTTCAAGATTGTTGGGATTTAATTTTGATGGACAGACCGACTCGAAGTGAAGAAGAATTATCCAAATGGGATAAGAAGGCCATGTTTGTAGTTCATATGATAAGGTTGAGTGTCAAAGATGACATTCTCAACCATCTCCTTGATGTGAAGACTCCCAAGAAGGCATGGGAGACACTGAAGAATACCTACGAGTCCAAGAGCACCTCGAGGCAAGTGGCATTGAGGGCTGAACTTACCAATTGTACAAGGAAGCAAGGAGAGGATGCTTCAAGCTTCATCAAGAGAGTCAAGGATCTACATCAAAAACTAGTGGCTGTTGGAGATAAGATGTGTGACAACGAGCTCTCTACAATCATCATCCATGGATTGCGAGATGGATATGAAGGCTTAGTTCAAGGCCTCATCATCTTGAGGGAGAAGCCATCTCTTGAGGAGATGGAACAAATTTTCAGAGATGAAGATCAAAGGCAGGCTGCAATGAAGTCAATACATGATGGAGGAAAGGCATCAACATCGAATGACAAAGCACTCTTCTCATCAAGGGGAAGAGGAAGATTCAACACACAAAGAGGAAGAGGGTGGCATCAGCCCACTCACAACCAAGATCGATAAAATCATGAAGGTAATCAATCTTTCCAAGAAAGAGGACATCCTTCCTCAAGAGGTAAAGGAAGAGGAGAAGATAGAGGTAGATATTACTCTATCAATGTTACAATTGCTCTAGGTATGGCCATTTTGCTAAAGATTGCAGGAGTAATCGAGATAATGGGAGAGGAAGATCAGCTCACTACATGGATGGAGAAGGTGGAAATGAGTCCACTCATTTTGAAGAAGATTCTCCACTTGTATCATTAGAAGAGATAGCACCCCATACACATGATCTCAAAGAGGAACCATGGTGGATCGATAGCGGAGCAAGTTCTCATATGACTTCTCATGCTCAATACTTTTCTAATATTGATGATTCTCATAGTGGTACTATCTTTACAACAGATAGTACTCCAAATTCTATTGCAGGGAAAGGTGACATACCCATTTGATTGGGAACGGGAGAGAAAAAGACACTCGGCAATGTTCTCTTGGTACCATCACTTACCAAGCATCTACTTTTAGTTGGAGCTATGACTGAGAAGGGACTCAAAATAGAGTTTGAAGGCCAGCAATGCCTCATTAAAGATCCAAAGAATTCCTACAAAGTGGTTTCTAGAGGAAGAAAGCAAGGAAAGCTTTTCAAGTTAGAAGGAGAAGTCTCAGCATTTTCAACAATGGGAAATGACCAAGCAGCCCCCATTGTGCCTACTGAATTATGGCACAAGAGGTATGGTCACTTGGACTTCAATAGTATGTGTATGCTGAAGGAGAAAGGCATGGTCATTGGAATTCCAGCCTTACAAAGGATTGGAAAAGTGTGTGAAGCATGCTCCCTTGGCAATCATGCTAGGAGTAAGTTCTCAAAGAGCAGCTCAAGGGCACGTGATATACTTGATGTGGTGCATGCTGATGTATGTGATTCAGCCCACACTCCCTCACTTGGAGGGAATATTTATTTTTTTACCTTCACGGATGATTTCTCTAGATATACTTGGGTTTATTTTATGAAGTCCAAGGCTGATGTATTTCATATTTTCAAACATTTTCATGCTATGGTGGAAAAGATGACATGACAAAAACTAAAGACTCTACGGTCTGACAATGGAGGAGAATTCTTGTCGAATGATTTCAGCCATTATCTACTTGAGAATGGCATTCGAAGGCAACTTACTTGCAGCTACACTCCACAACAAAATGGAGTGGCAGAGAGGAAGAATAGAACATTATTTGAAGTAGTAAGATGCATGCTCAAAGACAAAGGTCTCAGCAACATCTTTTGGGATGAAGCAATCAACACTTTATGCTATTTGATGAATAGGTCTCCTACCGAAGTCTTGAAGGGCATTACTTCCTATGAAGCTCTTCACAACATCAAGCCTAAGGTACATCATTTAAGAGTTTTTGGTTGCCTCGCATTTTCTCACATTCCAGATGAAAAGAGAAAGAAGTTGGATGACAAGTCAAGGAAATGCATCTTTGTTGGATATAGTGATGTAAGCAAAGCTTACAAACTTTATGATCCATGTAAGAAGGAGACATTCATATCAAGGGATGTGATTTTTGATGAGAATGCAAGCTTCAGTTCAGCATCAATTTCAGATTTGGATAAAAGCTCTTCAACAACAGTTCAAGTTGAAGTTCCCTCTTCTACACATGAGGAAACCATTGAAGAATTAGAGGAACACGATGAAGATCACTGTGCAACTCTTAGAAGGTCTTCAAGAATCAAAACACGACCTCAAAGACTTACATATCAACGAGGTAATTCCTCAAGTTTTGAGAAAAGTAATGTTTCTTTGCTTAGCTCTATTTCACAACATGACGAACTGCCAACATACAAGGCTGCTAGTACTCAAAAAGAATGGCAAGAAGCTAGGGACAAAGAGATGGCTGCTCTTCATCAAAATGGGACATGGGAGTTATGTCCATTACCTCCCAACAAGAAAGCAATCGGATGCGAATGGATCTACAAGCTGAAATTCAACAAGGAAGGGAAGATAGATAGACACAAAGCAAGGTTAGTAGATAAAGGATATTCTCAACAATATGGATTGGATTATGATGAAACATATGCTCCAGTAGCCAAGATGAGTTCAGTTAGGTTATTACTTTCCCTTGCCTCCATATTCAAGTGGAAGGTGAAGCAAATGGATGTCAACAATGCCTTCCTCAATGGCATACTTGAGGAAGAAGTCTACATGCAACAACCGGAAGGATACATTGTAAAAGGTAAAGAGCACATGGTATGCAAACTTCTCAAAAGTTTGTATGGTTTGAAGCAAGCTCCCCGAGCTTGGTATGCAAGGATTGATGAGCATCTTTGCTCTCAAGGCTTTCAAAGAAGCAATGTTGATCATAGTTTGTATTATAAAGTCAAGGAAAAGATATTGTTATTGTTCTTCTATATGTGGATGATCTCATGTTGACAGGAAGCAATGATTGAAGATGTTCAAAGAAAACTCTCTAAAGAGTTTGAAATGAAGGATCTTGGTGACTTACACTACATTCTTGGCATCGAAGTCTCTCGACTAGAGAAGGGAGATATATTTATCTCTCAACAAAAGTACCTTTTTTCTATTCTTGATAGGTTTGAGATGTCTCACTCTAAGCTGGTCTCTACACCTATGGAGTCAACTCTCAAACTCACGAAGGATGAGAATGGTGTTCCATATGATGAAACACTATATAGAAAACTCATAGGATCTCTCCTCTATTTGACCATCACAAGACTTGATATTTGTTTTGCAGTGAACTCTCTCTCCCAATATCTACAAGCTCCCAAAGTATCTCATTGGAATAAAGCCAAGAGGATACTAAGATATTTGAAAGGTACTTCTTCACTTGGAATTCTCTATGGAGGAGATACATTGAATCTTCATGGATTTAGTGATTCAGATTATGAGCAAACTTGGTTGATAGAAAGAGCATAAGTGGAAATACCTTCTTCCTAGGAAATGGAGCTATTTCATGGAGTTCCAAAAAGCAAAGTACGATTAGCTTATCCTCTACAAAAGCTGAATACAAAGCTCTCACAACCTCAGCTTGTGAAGCTATTTGGCTGAGAAGATACTTGGATGAGATTGGTTTCGGTGAAAACTAACCTACCACCATTCATTGTGATAATGTCTCAGCTTAATCTTTAGCAAAGAATCCAGTCATGCATCAACGAACCAAGCACATTGAAGTGAGGGAGCACTTCATCAGAGAGAAGATACAAAGTGGTGATATCATCTTACACCATTGCAACACAAAGGAAAATGTGGTTGACCTCTTCACTAAAGCTCTCGACAAGGAGTTGTTCATCAAGCATATATCAACACTTGGCATGATGGAGCTCCCCTTAAGGGAAGGGAGTCATGAGTAAGGGAAGGCTCATCATGCATCTTCAACAAATAAGGGAAGGCTCATCTTCATATGCCTTCAGCAAGCATTTTATTTCAGCAGCAAGCATTTTATTTCAGGTTCTTATTATTTTGAAGATGTTGGACTTGAGGGGAGGTGTTGGAATATGCAAGTCCACATCATCTCTTCAAAGTATTATTATAGGTTTAACTCTTTATTAAAGTTCATTATATTCTTAGAGTGATTTATTATGTTTTCCACATCAGCCATAGTCGTGAATAAAGCATATTTGAAGTCAATGCCAAGTTGGAAAAGTGTTCCTATAATTTAGGAAAAATTTCAGGACAGCAGCACACCTTTTCTGAAGGCAGTTTTGCATGGATCATATCTCGCTAACCGTGCATCCTTTTTGGTTGATCTAAAAGCTGAAATGTTCTCCATAATATCAGGTATCATGTCACCAAAAATCTCCTACAAACTCATCTCCAAACTCAAGTTATGCTGGCCACAAGTTGGTAGGTAGAGAATTGGCAGATTGATGAAAACGGCCAGTAGGCCAACTTTGGAAGCTTGTATCTTGAGCAGCTCCTCATTTTTCACAGAATCAAGCATTCTTAGCATGTGGGATTCCTTTCAATGTTATTCGTAATCCCATTTTCAAAGATGCTTTGATGTCAACTGCACAAAAAGGTTTCATCATGCTAGATTATAACAAAACGCAAACAGAGTATGTAGATAAATTGAAAAAAAGTACTAGAGCTATTTTAAAGCAAATATTACTTGATTATGTACCCATGTATGGATGCACAATAGCATTTGGATGGACAAGTTGTCAAAAAGAAATGATTGATTAATGTCAAGTTTATATGTCCAAAAGGAAACATGTTTTTAGAAGTTGTTGATACTTCTCGTAAAGCAAAAAGTTCAGCTTTTCTTGTAAAGGTATATGAACATGATGTATCGCACATGGGTGGTCCGAAGAATGTGACTGCGATAGTAACGGATAATGCCTCTAATTTTCGAAGTGCTGGAATTACAATTCAATACAAGTATGAAGGCATTACTTGGATGTGCATCTCATACAATAAATTTATTATTGAAAGATATAGGTAGATTATCTTTCATTAAACAAAGCTTATTAGATGCAAATCATGTGGTCAAATTTATTAGAGATCATCAATTTTCACATTCGCTCTTTCGATCAAAATCTCCCAATAAAGCACTTCAGATTTTTTGTGTCAGATGATTTGCAACTGCCTACATTGTGCTCAGTGGATTATTGGAAGTTAAGCCAGCTCTTGTAGAAATGATTGCTGATCAAAGATGGGAGGCATGGCTAGAGAAGTATCCTTCTTATCGAGTTACAGCATCCAAGTGTACGTATCTAATACAATCACAAAATTTTTGGCATAATCTTGAAAAAATTATTGGTATCACTAAACCTTTTGTGGAACTTTTACGAATGGTTGATATTGATAAATTTGAGAATGGAAAAGTTTATTGGATTATGTTAGAAGCTATACAAAAAGTAAAAGACTTTAATCAATTCCATTACGAGAGAAAACACAGATTGTATCATTAGCAGAGAAGAGATGGATGCTAATGCATACTCATTTGCATGGAACAACATTCATTTTGGATCCAACATTTCAACTCAATGGTCAAGCGTCAAACAAAGAATTCATGGAAAACTTCAAAACCACATGTCAGTTATTACTTCCAGGTACAGATGGTTGAGATGCATTCCACCAAAGAGTAGCGTATGTAAATCAAGAAGGATCTTTTGGAGATCTATGGCACATTGAAGCGATTCAAAAGCATCCATATCCTATTTGGTGGAAAGATTATGGAGGTGAAGCAGTGGAGTTGCAACATATAGCTATGAGAGTGCTTTCAATAGCGGCTTCAAGTGGTAGTTGTGAACGTAATTGGAGTGCCTATGATTTTCTTCATTCAAAATGAAGAAATTGCTTAAGTGTATCACGTGCTAATGATTTGGTATATGTGTTTTGTAATATGCATTTGTTACATGCTCCAACCAAGATAGCTTCTAGAGCAGCACAACAAACTTTTGGAGAATTTCAAACTCATGAAAGTTTAACAAATGATTCATGGAGTGATCATGATTTAGATGTAGATCACTATGATGGTTCAGACATGGAAGAAATAGATGACATGGTACTTGTCATAGATGATGATATTCAAAATGAAGAAAATGATGTACTATGAATACTATGATTATATTCAATTGCAATAATTGATGGTTTTATAATAGTCATGTCTTTGATTACAAAAAAATCTTTCGTATTCAGTCTTTTCTTGATTCAATAACTCATCGGCAGTAAACCAATCAAAAGATGGTGATGCCTCTGAGAGTCTTCCATATTTGCTCTCATATGCATCCATAGAAATTTGTAACTTTTTCACTTGATTTTCTAGATCATCAATCCTCTTTTGTTGATCATCTATTGTTCTTCGTAATGCAGGAATTATTAATCCCTCATTGTCCCTCATTGTATAATTCTGCTCCTTGTGATGACAAATCATGTATAAGATTATGTTTTGCAGGTAGCAAAATGTAGGGCCGCTTTTGAGGAAGAGGGCCTTTGTTTCCTTGATTACAAAATTATGCTCGATTTTGAGGACAACCCAAACCGATAGTTGCATTCTTCAGACAATCATCCCAATCTACACGTCAATGAAGAATATCTTGTACAAAAACCTTTTGAATGAAATATAAGCTATTTGATTATTATTTGGTAATGATCTCTCAACTTGCACAAAACATTAAAGTAGAGTTTTTGTTAAGCGTTTATGTTGTAAATCTGAAAGCTTTAAGGGTGTTGTCTCTTTTGCCCTTCCTGTAACCTGAAAGAGAACATCATGAACAAAATAATTTGGACATAGATTTTTTACTTCTTTCATTGACAATGCTTCTCCTTCTAATCCCTCTAGCTCTAAATCTTGATGGAATAAAAATGCTAATCCTGATTGTGCAAATTGAGCATTTTGCTCAGATAAAATCCTTTGAGATTCACTATGATCAAGATCATCATTCACATCTGGCATTCTTGCCATGTTTTACTTTCAAATCTGCAAAATAAAAACACTAATTTTATCTCAAGAGAATTCATAACATTTAATTCATATAACTCAATTGAATCCACTTCATTTAATCCATATAACTCAATTGAATCCACTTCATTTAATCCATATAACTCAAATGGATCCACTTCATTTAGTCCACATAATTCAAATGATACCACTTCATTTGATCCACATAATTGTTGGAGTTAGACGTCTATGGAAGCACGCGAACAACACAAGGAAGAAGAAGAAGCTTGGAGCACAACACACAAGACTGAATGTATTACTAGAGAATGTACAAAGATAAGTAGCCCATTAGGGCAATAGGCATATATACAAGCCCGGGGAAAAAAACCTCCTAAAGAGGGAAAAAAGTGCCCCGGCGGTCCTAGAGTGTTCACACACATCACTACCTAAATATATCAACAAATCCCCCCTGGGAGTGATGCAGTGAACAAGGAGCTGGCACTCATGTATAAGGAAGTGCCAAGCTATGTGGAAATCACTCCACGAAAGGAAGTAAGCCCAAAGCTTTGCAGAAAGCTTCAAAATTCTCCCTAGGCAGAGCCTTCGTGAAAAGGTCTGCAATGTTCTTCTGCGTGGGCACATATGCCAAGCTGATCTCCCCAGCAGAGAACCTCTCCCTGACATAATGATAATGCACCTCAATGTGCTTAGTGCGAGCATGGAACACATGGTGCCTCGCAACTGCCAATGCGCTCTGACTGTCAGTGAAGATGGTAGTTGCAGAGGACTGACCAACACCCAAATCAGCCATAAGGCGTCTGAGCCACACACACTCAACAGTAGCTGTGAAAGCTGCCCTATACTCAGCCTCACAACTGGAAGTGGCCACAGTAGGCTACTTCTTGCTCAACCAAGATATACATGAGCTACCAAGCATGAAGCAAAAGCCACTAGTGGACACACGAGTGTCATAGCAACCAGCCCAGTCTGAGTCAGAAAAAGCATGCAAATCTGGCGGTAGTGATCCCCCCTTGGGATAAAACAACCCAAGTAGCCGAGTACCACTCAAGTAGCGAAAGATGCGCTTAACCGCCTGCCAATGCTTGACACCGGGGCAATGCATAAACCTGCTCATCTGTGAGACAACAAACTGAATATCTGGTCGAGTAATGTGTAAGTAAATCAGGCATCTAACAGCCTACTGATAGAGGACAGCATCAAATGCATCTCCAACATCATGAAGACTCAATCGTAAACCTGTCTCCATAGGAGTGGCAATAGGCTTACAGCCTTCAAGGCCAAAATGCTGCAATAATGTGTCAATATATTTCGTTTGACACAAAGCCAATCCATCATCAACTTGCATAAACTCAATGCCCAAATAGTGATGCAAATGCCCCAAATCAAACATCTCAAATGAGGAATACAAATCAGCCTTAAAATGAGCAATATGCTTCTCAATAGGACCAGTGAGCAGCATGTCATCAACATAGACAACAATGATTAGAAGCACATCATTAGCACACTTAACATATAAGGTACTCTCAGTTGGATTGTTCACAAAACCATGTGCAATCAGATAGGCATGTATCTTCTCATACCAAGCACGTGGTGCTTGCTTTAAACCATATAATGCCTTCTTTAACATACATACTTGGTTTTCATGCCCTTTATGCACAAAACCACGGGGCTGAAAAACATACACTTCTTCATGTAAGTCACCATTCAAAAATGCAGTTTTAATGTCCAACTGATGTACATTCCAACCATGATGGGCTGCAAGTGCACAGATGCTCCGAACAGTAGTCATACGACATGTGGGTGCAAAGCATTAGGAAAAAAAGTGAACCCTGCATGGGCCTTGTAAGGATTCCTAATTTTTAGGGATTAAGCTTAATCTTGTACTTTGTTAAGGGGATAAAGTGCATTTAATAGAGCACTTTTTGGTAGGCTAAAGTAGGCTTTTTTTTAGGCTGAGCTAGGACCTTCTCTCTCTTCAGCACATAGAGAGAGAGAAAAACCACTTTCCACCTCATCAAATCCCTCCATCTTTATGAATAAAAAAATGACTTTTCTGAAAAAGTCTCTTTTTCAGCTATTCTTTATTCAAAATGGCCCATACTTTTATGTATATGTCAGAACTTAATTTTTTTAGTCTTATTTTTATAAAAAATACTTAAAAAACATACTTTTCAAAATCCCTCCAAAAGTTAAGTGTCACATCATCAAACTCGTAACTTTGGTTGCCCAAAAACATGAATTTTTGAAAAAAAGCTCATTTTCCCTCTAACATACTGAAAAAAGTCATTTTGACCTATCCACATACCAAAACATACTTTTTTTCTTGCACACAGCTACTGTACTAGCCATTCCAGCCATCTCTGTGCTTCTTCCCATTCGGTGCTGGAGTTTTGGAACATCATGGTGCTCACATGTATTACGAACATGACACCAGCACCAGCGCGTGCTCCTCACTCAAAGAGTGTACATGTTCGTGTTCCTACAGAATTTGCACCAACAACTAGAGGTAGCAATGACATAGATTCTCAAAATGCACGACGTGCAGCTGGAGAGAAGAATATTGATCTTTGGGTCCATGGTGCTTTGTATCCCTTGGATCCAATGGCTAATGTTCATCCTAGATTCCATACTATCTCCACATTTCTACAATTCCTTGGTCGCGGTGAAGATGGACTGCTATGCTATTGCAAGCGATTGTCTAACCATTCTACATCTATAGAAAATTATTGGATGCAACAATGTCATCACAACCATTTCAAGATACACAGTTTAGAGAGTGCTATACACACTTTAGAAAGTGCTATCAAATCTTTGGATGAGCACAATAATAGACTCCAACAAGATGTGGAAGAAAAGGAGAGCACAATTACAAAGTTAAAAGCCAATCTTACACAACTAAAAGAGACTCCACTTGGGATGAGATATAGGAAACGACAATTATCATCCTTTCAAGCTCTTTCAACTGGTGGTGGAGCACAAAAGCGACGTGTTTACGCACTTAGGTATGTATTTCCTTTGTTTATTTATGTTAAAAGACTTTTAGATTGAGATTCTTATTGTGTAGGTCATTTGTTGAAGATGTGAGTGCTTCCTCAACAATGGAGGATCAATTGAAGTTTCTGAATTCTTGTCTTAGCAACAAACATGTGCTTATGATTTTGGATTCACCAATAGGAAATCACATCAAAACCCAAGTGATTAAAGATTTTGCAGGCACCTTAGAAGATATCATTAGTCCTAGTGAGGTACAGATGGTATGTGATGAAGCAGGTGTTAGTACTAGAGCGTACACTGCTGTTGGAAGCAGCCAGAGGCACAGACGACGCGGAAGCATGTAACGACGGAGCAGGAAGCCAGTCAAATCTTTTTTCAAAGACTTATGTTTTAAAATACTTTTCAAAAACCTCCAACGGTGATTTTCATCACTATTGTAACATATGTAACATAGAAAACCCCATTTTGTAATCCATAGCTCCATTTTGTGCAAGCCGAGGAGTCCTCGAGCTTGAGGAGCTTAGGTAGAACAAGCGTATCAATTTTCGTTATTTTTAGACATCGTTTACCCTTCCAAATAGCATCTATGACCTAATTTTTAACTATGCCGGTCACTAGATGTGAAACTGGTCAAAACTAGTCTAGAAACTATAAAAAGAGCTAGAGAGCTCATTTTTGAGGTGGGTTAGTGTTGGCTAGTGTGAGCTTAGAGCTATTTTGAGCTTGTAATAGTGTTCTTGAGTAATAGAGCTAATTTCCCACCTTCCATTGTGTCTTGCTTGTCTCTTCATTGTGTGTGTGTATGTGTGTGTGCATCTTGGTGCTTCTCACCTTCACTCTCACTTCATCTCACATTCACGATCTTCATATCACTCCTATCTCTTCCACGGATTGACATTAAGGAGGTGGAGCTTCTTAACGTGGTTCTTACCATTGTGCTAGAGCAACACCAAATTTGGCGCCGTTGCCGGGGATCGAGTCTAGGACGAATGTGTGATGGTAAGAGTATAGCAAGAAGTGGCGTTGGAAGGTAAAAATTTCAGTTTTTGTTGTTGTTTTTACTTAGTTTTTAGTGTCACCCATTCTCCTCATTTCCCCTCATTTGTGCATGCGAGAGAGTGAGAGAGAGCTTTT
The DNA here is from genome assembly GCA_020310875.1 of Ceratopteris richardii. Taxonomy (NCBI): domain Eukaryota; kingdom Viridiplantae; phylum Streptophyta; class Polypodiopsida; order Polypodiales; family Pteridaceae; genus Ceratopteris; species Ceratopteris richardii. The sequence goes on from CM035411.1 coordinate 83,298,014, forward strand.
GTGCTTGTGTGTGCTTTGGCTTTCTTGAGTTTTCTTGCAGGAACAGTACTCCAGTGCATCAGGAAGGCTGCAAAAAGGTAAGAAAATCATCTTCTGTCAGAAATTTCCGAGTGTGTCAGACCATCGCGATGGTCTGCAAACTTCGGAATTTTTGGTAAGCGACCACACAGGCGTGTAGGCGACCCTTGCGCATCTACGAATCCACAGACGCATTTGCAAAATCATCAGTTTGGTGGACCATCGCGACGGTCTCAGACCATCGTGATTGTGTCACACCATCGCGATTGGATCACGCCATCGCGACGGCTCGACGGGACCATCGCGACGGTCTCACACCATCGCGACGGTTCATTCGGACCATCGCGACGGTCTCACACCATCGCGACGGTTCATTTGGACCATCGCGACGGTTCGCGGACCATCGCGACTGTTCGGTTGACCCCACACCATCGCGATTGGCTCACGCCATCGCGCCGACGGTGCCACGTGGCAAGTTGGACCATCGCGACGGCTCGCACCTCGCACCATCGCGACAACCCGAAATTTTGGACCATCGCGATTGGCTCACGCCATCGCGCCCAGACCATCGCGACGGTTCACTTTGGACCATCGCGATTCTGCACGTTGACCGTTGACTGACGCCATCGCGATTGTCCGCCTGATCGAGCCATCGCGATTGTCCACTTTCACACCATCGCGATTGTCCACTTTCATGCCATCGCGACGGTTCACACTCACGCCATCGCGATTGTCCGCTTGATCGAGCCATCGCGATTGTCCACTTTCACGCCATCGCGATTGTCCACTTTCACGCCATCGCGACGGTTCACTTTGGACCATCGCGATTGTGCACGTTGACCGTTGACTGACGCCATCGCGATTGTCCGCTTGATCATGCCATCGCGACGGTTCACACTCACGCCATCGCGATTGTCCACTTTCACGCCATCGCGACGGTTCACTTTGGACCATCGCGATTGTGCACGTTGACCGTTGACTGACGCCATCGCGATTGTCCGCTTGATCGAGCCATCGCGACGGTTCACACTCACGCCATCGCGATTGTTCACTTTCACGCCATCGCGACGGTTCACCCTCACGCCATCGCGACGGTCCCAGACCATCGCGATTGTGCACCCCCATCGCAAATTTTAGGGTTTCATTTTTTGGCCAATTTTGGGGCTATTTTTGGGAAATTTTTGGGTGATTAGACTCATAGGAGACCCCTTAGCTCATATTTGGAGAAAAACTTGTTTGTCAGTTTTTACCCCCCCAGGGCCTGAATGGTCATAACTTTTTCATCCGAAGTCCGTTTTTTGAGCTTAATAGCTCGTTAGAAAGCTCTTTACGAGTACTACGTGATCTCAACTGTTTTTTTCTTAAAGAATACATCTATTTTTAGATAAGCTATTTTTAGGTTGACCTAGTTTGGGACTAGAAAGCCAGGGGGCAAGCATTAAAAAGTTTGGCAAAAGGGAAGGGACTTAAAAGGTGTATATACTCAAGTGCTTGATCATCCAACTGTGAATTAGTCTAATATTGGATTTTTCCAGGTCTAGCAAGGGCAATCGAAGGCAACCAAGGCAAGGCAGTGAAGGGCATAAAGCTTGGGAAGCGCGACTTCTTGGGCATCAGAGCAACCAGAAAAGCTGACTCGAGGTTGGAAGATTACTCAACCCCCTCAGTCAATTCTTAGCTTAGGATAAACGTTAGCATTGTGGATTAAGACGATAGGAACGCCTCAAGTTCAAGAGAGTTAAATTTATCAAGTTCAAGACTAAAGTAAAGGTGTGTGACACGAAAACCTAAAGGAAAGAACATAAGTCTGACGGAACGAGAACTCAAAGTACCACGGAAAGTCGAATTCCTGACGCATACATTAAGACAAGAATCTAAAGAAATTTAAAAAGAATCAAGAATTAATAACAAAGAATCATTGACGATCTGAGCGTGTACTGAGTGTGCAAGGAAGAAAATTAATGAACCTTAGATCGGGCAAACATATAGGCAAGTGAGACCGGCGAAGCCTTAGGTCATCAGAGGCAAGTGTAAGAACTACTGATCGATCGTGGGCTCAGCAATTGAATAGTAATTACACCTACGAGAGCTCAGACACTAGTGATTCAGAAATGGCATTTAGCGCAGAAAGACCAGAAGTAGGGTCAAATGTAGCATACTTAGAAAAACCAGAAGGACCCTATAGAACACAACTAGAGTTTCTCCGAACCAACCGATTAGGTGCTCGCATCTATGAGGATGGTTTGCGAAGGCAAGTGGTGCAAATGCACAACCCCGATCAACCCATTGGATTGGAATGTCCAGTGGTGAAATTCGAGAGAGACGCTTACATAGACAAGGAAGGAACGATGTACATCTTAAGTACGCAGCCAAACAATACCAACGAGTTTGGCGCAATTCAGCTAGAGATGGAAACTAAATCTCAAGGAAAAGAACCATTAGAAGAGCCTAGAACACCTAGAGGGAAATCTGTACTGACACGAGTACTAATCCCGGAATGGATCCCTCAGGACAACAGAAGCATAGAGTTGTTTGTAAATAAAGAAACTGATGAAGCCTTTTGGAGATACAAGACATAACTACTTAGTGAGGTAGGAATCATCACGATATACGAGTTCAAGGACCCGGATATACCTAGAAAGGTTGTATACCTGGATGAGACTTCAGAAAGAGTCTTTGTGGTACCTGACCGCGCTAAAAACACATACACATGGAGAGGTGAATTGGTATTCCCTCCATCTAGGACGAACATGAATACAAGTCAACAAGGGGCAGGAACATCCTCAGCCCATGGAAATCAAAGAGAGGGAAATAAAGAGAGACCGGAAGTAAGCTTTAATCACCCGATAGGGAGAGATAGAACAACCACAAACACTAATAGAGCGGATAGACAAAGAGATCATGGAGTACCAGGTTGTAGAGATGATTTTCCTCTACCTAGACCACGCGAACACGCAAGAATATTGAGACCCACTCAATTAATGAAATCCATGAAAAATTACTTTGATGGGACAGGAGATCCCTATGACCATGTCGCAGAATTCAAGCAAGTACTAAGAGCAGAACAAGTCGAAGACATGTTCACGCAATACAATGCATTTGGACTAACGTTAAAGAATACAGCTTTAACTTGGTTCCAACCATTGCAACAAAGGCAATTTAGAGACATCCATCACTTTTTAGAGTCATTCATCACTGAATTCTCTAAAAGTGGGATTAGACATGACACGTCTTCGTTGATTCATAGCTTCAAACAGACCCCTCAGGAAACAGTCAGACTGGCAGGACATAGGTTTAGACAATATGTTGAACGATGTCCAATGCAAGAGCTACCCTCACAAGCCAAGCAAGTGTCATTGTTTCTAGATGGCTTGTTGAGCTCTAAACTACGCTCCTACGTGTACCTAAAAGAACCCAGAACGCTAGAGCAATGTGTAAGAATTTGTATAGACATTGAGGACAACTTAGGAGACGAGTTGGAACTCTCAAAGGTCTATAAGGACTCAGACTGTTCATCTCTAGCATCCACAAAATTGTCTAGCTCAATAGAAGACCTTGTAGAAAAAGTGGCCCAGAAACTAGGAGTTTCTAGTAAACCTAGGATGCTAATGAACAAGCGTTGTTACACCTGTGGTGGTGACCATATGGCAAATGTGTGTCCCAATGCACCACAACCACAAGCCAACCCTAGTGGCCAATATTGTACAATTGAGAGAAGATACACGAATCATACGGCTCAGGACTGCCCATACAACAAACAAACCGTGAGACAGAACTACCCGCAAGCATACCCGCAGCCAGGTAGGTATCAAGGCCAATACAATGCTCAGCCTTATTACTATAGGCCTCCTCAGAACTACCCATACCAGGCTCAACAGAGACCTCAACCTATCTTAGCTCAGCAGCCACCCCCACCAGCGAATGTCATCTCAGTCAAATACACTGCTGCAGAAGAGAACCTAAGTAGAGCCTTAGTGCCTTCTTCACCTTTGATCACAGAGGGTGACCCGAATTCGAACAGTTTTGACTCCACTCATGTAGATAGTCCACCCGCATATTACACAGAGTCACCAGAACACGTAGAAACCTATCATTATGATAGTCCACCAGTGGAACCTAGTTGGGAGCCCGACTATGCTAATGTGATGTACACAAACCCAAATCCGCGACCCCAATTGAGACAACAAAGACCACAGGGCCCTAGAGGACCATGCTTTAGGTGCCAAGGAGATTATTTCATAAAGGATTGTCCACATCCCCCGATAGCAGGACAATCACAGTACTATAACATCCAAGGCTTTTGTGCTGATTGTGGCAAAGAGCACATAATCAAAGATTGTCCTAAAAATCCAGTTAACGCTTCGAATGTGACACCGATCAATGTGATAGGTATTGTAAATAACGCAGATGGATCCAACCCTACATACGTGCCTATCCAAGCTATAACAAGAGCCCAGGCGCTCTTACAGAACCAACAGCTTAATCAGGAGAAAGTAGCCGGAACCAGTGAAGTTGCAGAATCTAGCAGTAAAAAGACAAAATCTTGGAAAGATTCTAGAGAAAGAATTAAGAGAAAATGGAGTAAAAAAATAAGTGAGTTGGAAGGAAGTTTGAAGGAATCTAGAGCCAAAATCCAAGAATTGACTTCACAGGAATTGAATCAAGAGAATCCAGCTCAAAAATCAGGATCAGTTTTAGCGGAACCCATACCAGAAGATCTAGACATGATGTTTCGTGCATATCAGGCTAGATTAAAAGAGGGACCTCAGGTAGCTGAAATGAGCAAAAACTACCCTCGAGCTGATCTAGAAATTGAGAGAACTAAACTTTGCATGAAGATGGTAGAACTAGCACAAGCTTTGTTCGAAGCCTCTAGATATCTTAATTGGAATAACATGGCAAAACCGGAATTACATTTTCAAGGACTAATGGAGAGGCTAGAATATTTGATTGAAAGCAAAGAGAAAAAGGATCAGCATAGGAACCCTATTGTCCCAGAGACACAAGAAAGGAATGTCCATCCCTGTCTCAAGTACCCAATACAGAAAGTCAAGACAATTTGTCTTCCATACATAAATATTCACATGAATTTTTGAGAGAAATACAAGAAGAGAAATGGAGAAAGGAACAAGGAACCCATCCTCCTATTCAAGAAATAGATGACTTGCAGGAACAATTTCCCCAAGATATTCCCTCGATTTACGATGAGGTAGAGGAGGAACAACTGAGTGAACACACAGGCTTTGAATCTAATTCTTTACAAGAATTACCTCAGTTCACAAGACCTTGGGAAGCAAAGTCTATTAGTATGAGAGCACCCACGATAATAGTGAGGAATGAAGAATCAGTAATCCCTAGAAACATGGAAGTGATCAAGAACACTAAAGTACATTGTAACCTTACTCTGGAGGAGTTATTGAAGGTAAAGCCAGAATTGTGGAAACATGTAGCAAATCAATTCCCCGAGCTTGCTACTACTCCCTCACAAATAGGATCACAAAATAAGGTACTAGAAATACCCGTAGAAAAGATTGGAGATGTAAGCGAAGGAGAGGAAGGTAACACGTATCTTCCAATAACCCATCAGGGCTACACCACGAAAGCCATCTTAGATTCAGGAGCCGGAGTAGCCATAGCTACCACCGCTTTATGGAAACGTTGGGGTAAACCAGCATTGAGACCCACCAGGATGAAGCTACAAATGGTTGATGGACACATAGAAAAACCATTAGGCTTACTAGAAAGCATATCTCTCACCACTTGTGGTGTAGAATTTGAGCATACCTTTGCCATTTGTGACTTTGCAAAAAACCATGCTTATGAGATGATATTGGGACGACCATTCATGCGTCAGTTGCAAATTGTACAAGATTGGGGAACCAATTCTTTGTACTTGCAACATTTAGGAGGGACTACCAAAGTCAATCTTAAAGACTATTCACATCGAGATGTACCCCCAATACAATGGAATACCATCCATAAGACACCAGTAGAGACGAAATCCGTGCACTCATTAGAATCAGATCCTTCTTGGTTGCATGAGGATACTCATTTATGGATGTGTAAGGTAGCCAAACAAGAGGAAGAACGATTAGAAGCAAGGACCTTAGGTGCAGAACAAAATCCACGAACCCTTCAGGATCCAGCTTATGCACCTGTAGTATTTCCAGACGAGAGTTTGAACCCCATGGTTGGGCAGAAATCCTAGCAACCATGGATGTAGCCATCAATGAAGAACAATGGACACCCCACTATGACGAGGATGGCTATGACATATCAGTTTTCACGATAGAGCCAATCATGTGCGATGCAATTTTAGAAGAATGTGAACCTAGCACTGATGCATTTGAGGATGCGAGCGATTTCGATTTAGAATCAATTATCATGGACCCACCCTTTGCATCAGAGGAAGAATATTTTTTCGAAGTAGAGACTCACACTCAGAGACACAAGGAAGTTACGAATGAGGTGAGGTTAGCCACGGAAGTGACTAACAAGAGTGAAGGCAAGAAAAGAAAGAAGAAAGAAACCATGTCAGAAAAAGAAGAATCTTTATTTGAAGTACCCGAGAACTTCAAGAAATATGAAATCGAAGATAGAAGAATCATAGTACGAATGCCTAATAGAAAAGCGAATGACGGACAACTATATGATAACCGAGAGAAAACCAAGAAAATAATCGTAGCTATTGAAGGAGAAGAAGAAAAATGTACATACATAGGGCATGATTTGACAACTGAAGAAGAAGAAGAGCTAGTTGCCCTATTGCGCGAATATAGAGATGTTTTTGCTTGGAGTTACAAAGATTTGAAAGGAGTAGATCCAGATATATGTTCTCATAGAATCCCTATGACTCCAGATGCAAAACCGACAAAACAGAAACCTTACACGTACAATGATAACTACGCTGCGAAGATTAAAGAGGAGATAGATCGCTTGATAGAGGCAGGATTCATTTACGAAATTGAGCATACTGAATGGGTATCCCCCATTGTGGTTGTGCCCAAGAAGAATGGAAAATTGCGTGTGTGTATTAACCTTAAAAAAGTTAATGCCGCCACGATTAGAGACAGTTATCCTCTTCCTATCACAGAACATCTATTGGAAAGAGTTGCGGGCAAGGAAGTTTATAGCTTTCTTGATGGATTTTCAGGCTATAATCAAGTAGCCATTGCTCCAGAAGATCAACATAAGACGGCATTTGCCACTGAATGGGGCATATTTGCATTTCGTGTGATGCCATTCGGCTTAACAAATGCACCCGCCACTTTCCAACGACTCATGTGTCATGTTTTTAAGGAATTCTTACGCAAGAGTTTGGAAGTTTATGTCGATGACTTATGTGCTCATTCAAATGTAAGACAGACACATATCCCAGAGTTAAGGCAAATATTTGACAAATGTTGAGAATATCAGGTTTGTTTGAACCCAGAAAAATGTGTTTTCATGGTCAGACAAGGCAAAATTCTAGGACACATTGTGTCAAAAAATGGAATCTCTACGGATGAAGAAAAGGTGAAGGTAATTGCAGATTTACCTAGACCAACTAATGTGAAAGAGGTACAAGCATTTATGGGCCATTGCGGTTATTATAGGAGATTCATACACATGTATGCAATCATAGCCAAGCCTTTGTACTCTCTTTTAACCAATTTTGAATGGACAGATGAATGTGAAAATTCATTCAATGAACTTAAACGACGCTTGTGCTCAGCACCTATATTGACTACCCCAGATTGGAGTAAGCCATTCCATGTACATGTGGATGCATCCAATTACGCCATAGGATGTGTGTTAGCACAACCCACGAATGAAGGTAACATAGATCTCCCCATAGCTTACGCTAGTAGACAATTGAACGCAGCAGAAAGAAATTACACCACGACGGAACGAGAAGGATTAGGGATGATCTACGCAGTAAAGAAGTTTAGGCACTACTTGTTGTCCAATAAGTTCAAGTTCTTTACAGATCATCAAGCCCTATTGTATTTAGTCAACAAACCATGTAACACCGGACGATTGATACGTTGGTATTTATTACTCATGGAGTATGATTTTGAAGTCGTAGTCAGGAAAGGAAAGACACATCTTAGAGCTGACCACCTTTCAAGATTAACCTCAGGAGAAGCTCCTCAAGGAGTAGTGGATGATCTACCAGACGCATATTTGTTTAACCTTGAGATAGCACCAGAATGGGCTAAGCCTTTAGTCCCTATTCTCACATGTGGACCCAAGAATCCTAGGATAAAGATCAAAGAGGGAGAGATTACCAAGTCTCAGAGATACCAAATAATGGCAGGAAGCATATATAAACAAGATAATCAAAAGATTCTTGCTTGTTGTGTAGATGAATCAGAACATGCGAATTGGTTGCAATTAGCACATGTAGGTGCACTAAAGCAACATCATTCAAAACATCGAACATTACAGACTCTGCATAGATTAGGAGTATATTGGCCTACGATGGAAGCAGATGTCTATAGGTGGTGTAAGGAATGCAATGTTTGTTGTGAAAGACCACCAGTCGAGCATGCTACACTATATCATGTGTCTCTCACACCAGACTGGAGTGAACAATTAGTGACATACTTGAGGACGAAGACATTCCCTCAAGGCATGACCTTAGCTCAACAACGTAGTCTAGAGCAGGAAGCTCATGACTATTCACTTATTGGCGATAATCTATACAAAAGAGGACGAGATGGATATCTAAAACAATGTGTTCATGAGAGCGATTATCTGAGCATACTAGAGACTGCACACCAAGGTGTTGCAGGAGGTCATTTTGGACCCGATAGGATAATCAAAGCCATCCTCTTTGCAGGATTATGGTGGCCCACTCTTCACATGGATGCTCATACCTATGTAAAGAGATGTGATGTGTGCCAAAGAACTCAGTTTCCTACTCGTAGAGATGAAATGCCATTGAAACCCATGATGGGCGGACGTGCATTCTCTAAGTGGGGTATAGACTTTGTAGGACCCATTAACCCCCCTGCAAAAGGTACACATGCTGAATACATTATTATTGCCACAGATTATCTTACGAAATGGGTAGAGGCAAAAGCCACGAAAAAGAATGATGCACACACAACTGCAAAATTCTTATTTGAGAATGTCTTTACAAGATATGGATTGCCTATAGAGTTAGTGAGCGATCGAGGCACTCACTTTCTAAACCAAGTCATTGAATATTTGTTACACGATTTTATGGTGATTCACAAGAAATCCGCACCATATCATCCTCAGGCCAATGGTCACGCTGAAAGCACTAATAAGATCCTTTGTAACGTACTGACGAAACTCGTGAACAACAAACGTTCAGATTGGGACAAACAGTTACACCACGCTGTTTGGGCATATCGAGTGGCCTACAAAACCGTACTCAATGCAACTCCCTTTCAGATGGTTTTTGGTCAGAATGTTGTGCTTCCTTTGGACTTCTTGATACCAACCCTTAAGGTTGCACAAGAACATCAGTGGACCGGCCATGAATTATCAGCGAGAATAATGGACTTGGAACGATTAGGAGAAACCAGGCTAAAGGCGGCAACAGTAATATATGCAGCGAAGAAGCGACAGAAAGCATATTTTGATGCACATGTGAAAGATAAAGGCCTAAAAGAAGGAGATTTAGTTCTAGTATATACGTTGAAACAACACACACGGAAGTTAGAAAAGCGAGGTTATGGACCTATGATCATTAACAGACTCTCAACAAGTGGAGCAGTACAATTAGCCACTTTAGAAGGAGATATAATGCCTAATTATATTAGTGGCTGTAGAGTCAAGCTATATCAGGAACCTCTTACTGAGGATATGCTTAGACGACTCACGTTGTCAAAGAAGCGTAAGGAGGAAGAAAATAGAATACGAGCGGAAGCTCAAGCTGAAGCAATAGAACGCATTAAACGCATGAAGTTAAGAAGACAAGTAGGGAGAGAACATTATAATCATCTGGAAACTACACCCAGATATCCCATGGCCATGTGTCAAGTGAAGTCAACCACTCATCCTAGTATAGTGGACAAGAGACCATTCATTACAGTCAGGCTAGAGCACGACAACCCTTGCCAAGAGCTCAGGGCTTTAATTGACTCAGGTGCTGCGACTAGTGCGATTAGATGGTCCCACTATAAGGATTCAGGAATAGAAATGCAGCCAATTGAGGCATACCTCATAGGCCTAGGAGACATGGAAACCCCTTGCATGGGTGAGGTGGACCTTTCTATCCTCATTAAGGATGTGACCATGACAGCGAAGCTACTAGTGTGCCATGATGACGACCTGATAGAACCCCTAATCCTTGGCCAAGATTGGCTATACGATCACTCAGTGGACCTAAATCTTAGACAAGGCTCCTTACAGATTGGAACCTTAGAACAGAAGCGAGTGATACCGCTTGACTTCCCTAATTGCATTCCGATTGAGGTTTGTAACCCTAGACCCTATGAAACGCATGCGACGGAAGACCGGAAGATCTTGGGTCAGACCAGTCACGTTACGTCTACACCAACCCACTCGGGCTTGGCTATGGACAGTTGTCAATCAGAAGGACGACAGAAGATCTTCCCTGGGGCTTCCTGCAAACTAGAAGGGGCAGCTACCCAACCGCTAGGGCAGATGAACACAATCAGCGGTCAGGTGGGTTGCATCAGCGGCCAAATGAGCACAACACCCTGCGGTGCTCATCCTTCCAAACTTGCTGCGGACTGGCCTAGATTAAAGATAAAGAACGAATCACTTCCTAATGGGCAGGTCACGCAAGTGTTGGATCTCCCTTCTTTTCCAAAGCAGAGCGTCCATGGGACCTCTCAAACCCAACCACGAAGGAGTCAACCACAACAGAGGAACCCAGACCGACGACACCACCAGACAAGGCAAGGAAAGCAGCAGTATCAACATCACAGAACAAGTGGCACGAAACAAATATGGGTGCCAAAAGGACAGCAACCACAGGCTATTGGCAACACTGCAGATGAGAGCAGGACAAAGTTTCAACAGAAGTAGAGTCAGCATCCAAAGTCCCCTCGATCTTCTTCCCCAAGTACAAATACTCGGCAGATTTGGATCACCAAGAAGTATCTTATCAATCGACCCACACCCATGCAGATTTGGGTACCCAAGCAATGTATTATAGCCCTACCCTCTAGCCATGTAATGTATACCCCTCAGAAATCTTTCCATCCCTCAATACCACCAAAACCGATACCACTTTTCGTCCCTCAGCAAAAACACACCACCCACCCAAAGACTCTTAGGAAATGGATACCGAAACGTACCCAGACGTCTTCTTGTACCCCCTTATCTAACAATTCTCCCACCCCGTTTAAACTCCACCCTTGTACTAATTCACCCTCAACCAAACCTTGTATAAATTCATACACCCAAACCCCACATCATGCATAATAAAAGCTCATCAAGAATTGTAGGCATAATCTGAACCATGTAGGTGTCTAGAGACCTGCATTAGCTCTGCAAAAAGATCATTGCATCAATCACTTCACGAAACTTGGCTACACGGGTTACACATCGGTTATGGAAAAGGATTGCAGTCTCACCTTAATGGGATCATAATTAATTTCCATACTAATGTGTTAATCTTTTGTAGCAGATCTTTTCCATTAGCTCATCAGTCATCATGCAAACTGAAGCAGGACCATCAGAAGCTGGCCCAAGCACACCAATGGCCAATATTGGAGAATTACTCGCAGAATCTTATCCTACGATGCAACCACCAGAGTTTCAAGGTTTTCCAGGACCCATGCCAATTGACGATCCTCCTAGAGGATATACTGAGAAGATTCATCGTAATTCTCACTGGTTTCAAGGCCTAGCAGGACCATTAGCAGACGCTGATTTCATATTTGAGGCCAATTTGGCATTTGATCTTCGCACATGGACCAAGTACCAATTCTTGTCAAGAGAATTTGAAGGACTACGGAATACACAAGATCTAACGCACGTTTGGGCACGAGCGGGATTTACAGAATATTTTAGCGACCCTCTGCCTAAACCCAATTTTTACAGATGTTTTTACTTGGTAACCACCTTAACAGCTTCAGAAAACAAGGATCTACCTGGCACATTCATGTTAGCATCCTTGGTAAATGATCCTCCATTCAGAAGGTTTTATTTGTCTAAAGATTTAATTCGCGCAGCTCTGAAAATACATGGAACACACACTCCGACGGAGAGAGAACGGCTAGTCCCAGAGCAGATGAAACGTGGTGATGTAACTAAGTGGGAGGATATTTCAGCCATAACCCCTGAGCTTTCCAAGCCATTACGGATATGCATGCAGCACTTTGCTTTCCCAGCTCAGGATCGTTTTACCATGCCTCACAAGAGAATCTGGTTTGGATTGTACTTAGCATGTACTGGACCGCAAACGGTTGATCTAGCCAGCTGGAATTGATCAGCTCTATTTGGCACAACATAGGTGGGAGCGAAAGAAGGTAATCAATGGGTGCTGCGCCTTCACCAGGATCATATATATGTGCTTGGCGTATGACTTACCAATTGAGCGTGCCATGACCAGTGAGGAACTGAAAGCATTTAAAGGCACCACTAGGAAGGCTAGAAAGTCTAGCAAAGGCAGAGCCGGAAAGCGGATGAGAGGTACTATCCCGTGCCTACAAGTCCCAGAATCACCCTCGCCACAACCATCTCCAGAGCAGTCACCAACAGCAGCCACTCCCACGGTACCACCAATTCGTATACGGTTATCAAGACCAGTTACGCCGGAGGGCACCACCAGTATTGTTGCACCCCAAGCAACCACAACCACAGAACCCATCACCACAGTAGCTGAACTTCCCACCACTATTGGTGCGGAAGCTTTCTCTTTTCCAATACCCCATTTAGAAGCAGGACAAGCAGAGCCACTGGACCAAACTTTTGATTTTGAGATGCCCGATGCATTCTCCAATGAGTTCCAGTTTTCAGAAGGACAATTGTTTTCGCAAGAAGTTGAAAGGCCTAGCTACCCTACCACACCTAGGCATCAGCCACAAGGACAGATCGTGTCCAGCTCTGATGACGAAAGAACAGCAACCGATGACGACGAAGGAGACGACGAAGCTAGCCAAGGAACACAGGAATCCCAAGAGCATGAACAGACAGATGGCCAAGGCCAACAAACAGACACACATGGTGATACAAGTACCCATGAAGATGAAACTTACGAAGCAGCAGCTTACACACTAGCTATCAAGAAGCTGTATAGAACTATGGAAAAAGTTTGGGCACGCAAAAAGCTGACAGAGGAAGAGAGTCAAACAATAATAGAACAAGAACTTGTCACAGGCGGATTCGAAGACGCATACATCAAAGGATTCCGCGAGTTAGTCAAATCAGTAGGCTCCAACGAAGCGCTCAGGTACTTGCAACGAAAGCCACTACCACAGTTTGACCCCCGCAGAGTACGACTACTTTCAAAGCCCGGCGAATACATTCGTGTACCCACAAGAGCACAGTCTTCAGAACAATCCAGGGAGGCACGCCTCGTCCCCGAAAGTTCGTTGGCAGTAGAAACCATCCTTGTAGATTCCCCACCCCGCGCTACAACTGTACAGACCTCAGTAGTCACTGAAGTACCGCCCACCCCAACCGCTCCTCCATCACCGCCCATCCCTCCAGCCTCCCCTCTTCACCCTCCTTCCCCCATACCAACATCTTCATTCGCCGGTGGCGTTGCAGAAATTGTCTTTACGACCACTCATCCCACAATTCCTGCACCCATCAGCCCTAGTCTACCCCCTCCCACACCCACCTTTCTATCCAACCCATTCCTCCATCCATCTTTTCCATCTTTCCCCACAACTCCAAGACCCCTTTTCCCATTCCCACCGCCATTAACCTTCTCCCCAGTCTCACCTCCCCGACCCACTGTAACCCCTCTTTCCCCTTTCCACCAAGCTGCTCCAGCCAGCCCCCCTGTAAATTACCCCTCAACCTTTGTAAATCCCGTATTTACACCAGCACGAGTACCCACGATCACACCCATATTCACGGTCACCGCACTAGACACGTCCACTGACATGGACATCTCACCACCCACTGCACCATCACTCACTTCACTCACGGCACAAACATTTTTAGGCACATCACAATTTTCAACAATCACTACATCATCCATCTTCCCACCCCCATTCCCCATTCCCGTTGCATCTACACCAACTGCATCTTCATTTAGCACCCCATTAATACTATCACCCACTGTAGATAATGCATTCCGACATATGTTCATGTGTATGACGCAAGTAAGAGATGAGTTCACATCTCTTGGTGATAATTATCAGCAGCTGCAGAGGACAACCAATGACTTACAGTCGCAGCTTAATTTATTGTCTATTGAGAATGCCGCTCTGAACACCCGATACCAGGAACTACGCGAGGCTTATCACAAATTGGAACTAGAAAGCGAAGAAAAGACCAAGGAAGCAACTGCTGACCTGGATAACTTATTAAGAGCCCAGACAGTCCGCAATGCAACGCTAACACGAAACATGGGCTTACTACGAAGACACCTAGCAGCCGCCAAGGAAGAAAACCAGCGCTTACAAGATCAGAACCGAGAAAACTTAGAAGCAGCGCTCGACCACCCAGACCAACCACTCAGTCCTAGCAGGTTCAAAGCCATTCCTTCAGACTCGATGAGGATGCTGCTAGACGATCATGTAAGATTGCTAGGTGAATATGACCGCATGAACGAGGAGTTACAGAAACTCAAAGAAGATCACAAATTACTCCAGTTACGAGAACCGGCACACCAAGACATACCAGCACCTGTGGACCCTTCTCCTGACCTCCTAGAGGAACTCAACTCATTACGGGCCCAGGTATCACACCTTGAATCAAGGATCGCAGTATATGAAGCACCACGAAGACCAGATTCCCCACCTAAGCTTCCAGCTGAGGAAGAAACGGTCACCATTCCGGTGGAGGAAACGTTTGAAGAAGCGTACGAGCCACAACCCATCCCAGGCGGACGCGTCACGGCCGAAGGCCAGATGACGTACGAACTTCCGACCCCCGCATGGATGAAGACTATTGAGGAACTTGGAACAACGCACTTAGCGAGAGTAGAGGCACAATTACATGCCATGGCGATGATAGAAGAAAGAATATTACAGTCTCCATTCTTTGCTCATTTGGCCCCGCGACGATACATATCTGGGCATGAGCTACAGTATAAACCGTATTTCATGTTAATGGCCGAATACCAGTTAGCCATTGAGAAAGAGACAGGTAAGAAACCATCGCATGCAACTCAATTCGAGGCGGATGATTTGCCACTAGATGCGCAGCAAGGAAAGATCTATCAGCCAGAGTGGCGAAAAGATTTACTACAGCAGTATCCAGAGATGATGAGTACATGGGTAAAGGCACCTTTGCATTTGAAGTATAACCCGTGTTGGGGACCAATACCACGACGCCGCTCCTCGACTGCCTTTGCTATTAAGGTACAAAACAATAAGCAGTGCCAAGACTGGTTGAATTACCCCTATTTTAAGCCACCCATTGAGTTACCAACTGTTGGCTACATGATGGCTACAATTCGCCACTGGCTCCCTAGATTAAAGCATATGGATGATATAGCGGCGCATATGACTATCAAAATCTTTGACATGATGCAAATGATTTTTAAAGTCTTCCGACGCGTCAAGGCACCCCATGTCAACACCCCGGGCTTTGAGCATGGCAATTTTGACCTGGTATATGATATGAGTACAACGCCATCGCTACGGGTGTGTGATGCCTGGCACTGCAGAATAAAGTACCTACCGGCGTGCTACAAGCAGACGTTCGAAGAGATGTTCACAACCGGCTTCTGGGAATACCATTCAGAGGTATTCATAAGCAGGCCTACACATTTATTACAATTATTTGCCTGTGAACGAATGATCTATTCCACACACTATCAGCTCCCGCCACCGGAAGAACCGCAACCAATCGATTGGGAGAAACTCGAGGCAGATCTGGCCCGAGGCATTCGTATCTCCGAGCACACCCTCGCTCAAGACCTCCTACAAAACTACATCCGGCAGACCTCACAACAAGGTTCTGTCAGGGACGACAGAAGCGAGAGGGAGGGGGGTGTTGGAAGCAGCCAGAGGCACAGACGACGCGGAAGCATGTAACGACGGAGCAGGAAGCCAGTCAAATCTTTTTTCAAAGACTTATGTTTTAAAATACTTTTCAAAAACCTCCAACAGTGATTTTCATCACTATTGTAACATATGTAACATAGAAAACCCCATTTTGTAATCCATAGCTCCATTTTGTGCAAGCCGAGGAGTCCTCGAGCTTGAGGAGCTTAGGTAGAACAAGCGTATCAATTTTTGTTATTTTTAGACATCGTTTACCCTTCCAAATAGCATCTAGGACCTAATTTTTAACTATGCCGGTCACTAGATGTGAAACCGGTCAAAACTAGTCTAGAAACTATAAAAAGAGCTAGAGAGCTCATTTTTGAGGTGGGTTAGTGTTGGCTAGTGTGAGCTTAGAGCTATTTTGAGCTTGTAATAGTGTTCTTGAGTAATAGAGCTAATTTCCCACCTTCCATTGTGTCTTGCTTGTCTCTTCATTGTGTGTGTGTATGTGTGTGTGCATCTTGGTGCTTCTCACCTTCACTCTCACTTCATCTCACATTCACGATCTTCATATCACTCCTATCTCTTCCGCGGATTGACATTAAGGAGGTGGAGCTTCTTAACGTGGTTCTCACCATTGTGCTAGAGCAACAACTGCATTGTACAATCTTTTGAAGCAGGCTCTACAAAACAAAGGTGTTTTCTAGAGCATTTTTCCATGCCCTTACAAGGTATCTCTGAAGAAGAAGATGACCAATGAGGATGTAGCCAATACTCTTGGCAATTACCTGCATATAGAAGATGTTATGCCTACATCCATTTATCATTCATCTACATCAAAGAAAGAGTTGAAAAACACATCTAAAAAGGGATTCATCTACACAAAGTACAACAACATATTTGTCAATTTGGAGAGGCTTCAAAAGGAAATGGTTAAATTTTACAAATCCCCACTTCAAGGTATATCCATTGTTTTGATAATGACATTCATAGTATTTTTGATAATATAATGTTTGTTATTTGATGTAGATTGTGGTTCCAAACTCAAGTTTGTATTGAAGCTAGACGAATGTCAAATCATAAAGGGAAGCCGTAAGGAGAGACTTAGTGTGACACTCATGAATGAAGGTATGGCCCATGCTATTATTGATGATAGTGAAGAATCTACCCATCACTTTACATATAGTGTCCAATCCGAGAAAGATATATGGTGGTTAGGTGCTATTGAAGTACCTAAAGAATACAATGATGTTCTTACATGGATTTTCGGTAGGACCCCATGGATCACAGAGGTGATAACTTCTCAAATTCATGGTGCCAAAATCACTGTAGAAAGCCTTGGTGATTTTGAAGTAGAGTGGCACTTAGGTGGAGACTTAAAGACTATCAAATGCATGTTAGGGTGCAAACAAGGTGCATCTACTCTCTATCCTTGTCCATATTGCACACGAGGTTATAAATGAACAAAGAGAAAACAAAACAACATAGATGATTTAGTTGATGACACAGATGCAACTCCATCTGCTGAATGGGATATACCTTTAATGAGGTGTCCCATGTTAGGCACACCTAATCGTGACATGTCAGATAAGGATTGGAATCCCATTATTCCATTCCCTTTAGTCAATGTCCACTTTTGCACCTTGCATGCCTTCATGAGAATTTTTGATAGACTATTAAAGCTCCATATAGAATACGCATTTGCCATGAAGCCAGTTGATAAATCTATTCAAGCTATAAACAAATTGGAGGAACTTCTTAATTCAATTGGTTGTCATGGTGGAAATGTAACCCTAGTTGTTAAGAAAGTTGGAGAATCTCAAGATAGCTTGCAACAAGTGTCAATGCCAGGGAATAAAGCAAGACATTTTTTTAGAAGAGGTACTAGCACTCAAAATAATGAACGTTATGAGCTGTGGAAAGACCTATGCATGATCACAACAGACAATGACTCTCAAGTTGATCTTTGTAATAAGAGAAAGAAAGTTTGGTCGAGCTTTGATAAGTTGGTAGGCTTAATGGGTCTGACTAGGTCTAGTGCTATTCAACGTCAAATGTTTCAAGAAACATTAGTGGAGTTCACCAAGTGTTTCATTCAATCTTGGGGAGAGAGCAATATAACACACTACATTGTAAGTGTAATCTTCTTCTACAAGTGTTCATTGCACTTACCTTTTTCCAATGTACTTAACAATTTTTAGCATATTTTGTTTGCACATGGAGCTTTTTTCATGCATCGATATGGGTCATTAGAGATTTTCAGTACCCAAGGAATGGAAAAGTCACACTACAAAGCGAGGGGTGTCTACTTCAAAAACACCCGACATGGTGGTGGCCCAATGCAATCAAACTACATGGAGGAGATGTTTAATTGGTTTTACCGCACTACATTCTCGAGAAAGTTTTTTGTGGAAGGACTTAGGGATTCAAAATTGGCAAAACTTGCAAGAACGATGCAACACAACATTGCCAGTGAGAAATGGAAGGCATCGTTAGGTCCTCTTCATCATGCTCAGTGGCGTGCAAGGAGGCAATGAGAAGGCTCAGCTTGGAAGTAAAGTGAATTCGTTATTTCCCATTATGTGGTAATACCTATGATTATTGTAATCTTGGTTTCAATGTGTTATTATTTAATATATAATATTCTGTATGTTTTTAAACAGGTTTTGTCCATTCTAGTGTGAACAAACAGTTTTTTAAAAAACTCTATAAATAGAGAGAACTCACTTCATTTCACACTTTTTGCAACTCAAGAGAATGGCATGCACCAAGCAAACTACAAGGAAAGATCGCGTCTTCTTTCCTAGCCCTCATCTAGGGACACAACGCCCACCATGGTTGCAGCCCCCCCAAAGACCTCGAAGTGGTTCCCAGAGCACATCTGTGCCTGTATCACATGATGGCACACCACCTGGGAGCAATTCAGTGCGAGAAAATGAAGTGTCCAATAGACAGGAGTATTTCACTCCAGGACGATCAGAGTCCATTTCACATGATGAGCCACCAACAAGGATACCCATCAAGTCAAGACCCAAACAGAAGTTGATCAGAAGGAGTGTACCAGAGAGCGAAGAAGACTCATCCCCGAACGAGGAAAGCAGAAATCAACCACCATGGAATGATATGCAAATTCCAACGAGCCATAGGGTGACACATGGAGGTAAGACACTTCCACAAGGACAAGGGCAAATACCAACAGAGGAGGAAAGAGAGCAAAGTCAACAACCACATCAACAACAAAATGTGCAAGATGAAGCTGGGCCCTCACATCGTGTACATCGGAGAAAAAAAACTATCAACCACGACGTCGACCTCAACGCCAGCCAAACATACCTCCCAACACAAGAGCTCCACAAAGACGAAGGAAGCACTGCAGGGCTTTTGCAGAGATACGACACTACCAAAAGTCCGTTGAACTACTCATACCACGAAGATCTTTTGCAAGGGTAGTGAAAGAGGAACTACAAAGCTACCAAGCAGGTCTATGAATACAAGGGATAGCACTTGAAGCACTTCAAGAGGCAGCAGAGGCCTACCTCATCTCCATGCTTGAGGACTCTAACCTCTGTGCTATCCATGCCAAGAGAGTAACCATACAACCGAAGGACATTCAGCTAGCAAGAAGAATTAGAGGAAATAACCCATGATGTGCATATTATACCCTATGATAGGCCTACTTTGCGATGTAATACAATGGATAATAGAAAATTTTGTTTTAACCTATATTCTTTGTCTCTTTTTTTTCTCTCATTCTCTCTCTCTCTTTCAGTCAGTTATATATGGATTCAGTTAAACATGCCTGCACTTGCCTATTGTTTTGTGACTAGATATGTTCCTTTTCTACCTATTGATGTTCCACATGTCCTTTTCATACCAAAAAACCCCCAGCCACAGAAACGCGGGATTCAACCCTACAAAATTTTTGCAGGGCTGAATCCCGCGTTTCTGTGGCTAGGGTTTTTTTGCATTATTTGGTCTTGTGTAAGCATAAAAGGTATGGTAGAGATGTAATGGTCTAGGAATTAAGAGGTTATACACTACAGGTAATCATTGTATGCATAAAAGGTATGGATGAGATCTTTGATCTAGTTAAAGCTAAGGTTATACCCTACTGGTAACCTTTGGTCTTGATTCTACCAAAACCAAGTGAAAATCTAGAATTACATACTTTCCTATGTTTTGTAGCACCTAAAAACACCAGATAAGGCCAAAAAAGCCCCAGCCACAGAAACGCGGGAAACAGCCCTGCAAATTTTTTGCAGGGCTGTTTCCCGCGTTTCTATGGCTAGGGCTTTTTTGGCCTTTTTTATGCATATAATTATACAAAGGACCAAAGGACAATACAAAGACTTCAAATTAGATACAATTTGTGGAGAGAAGATAAGTTCAATTTTTTAGCACATTCATATACAGGACTAGACAAATGATGAAAAAAAAAAATTGTATTATCAAGACATTACATCATTTCTCAGCTGCCTTCAATTTCTCTACAACTTTCTTTCTCCTTTGAAGGGATTGAGGCAGCTGGTAAGTCACTTCAGATCTTGATATTACATGGGGGTCTCGCATTCCAAGACCCATGGCGATACCTATTTGCCCTAATACTTTTCCTCTAAAATTAAGTCCTAATGTAGTTACAACTAAGGATTTCCTAACCAAAATGACACAATTAGTGCCTTGGGTAATTGTACATAAACACAAAATCTTGCTAAGGGCCTTCAAGCACCAAGTCATGAAGTGCCCATCCGGATTGTAGTCTTTGTGTATGATAACAAAATCATCCTTTGGCAACTTTCTGATGTAGTTTGCCAAAGGATGCACCACTCCCGTGAGAGGCTCGATCCCCACCACATCTTGCTGCGAACTTGTCGAGCTCAATTGCTTCCTATTAAGAAAAAATGAGAATTCAAGCTCTTACAATGTTAACTTAAATTATCCATTTATTTAATTCAATTACCACTTACATCATGAAGCTTGTCTTCTTCCTCCCCTCTTCCAGGGGCATCAAGATCAATGCTAGAGTGGGCCATGCCACTCTGCTCTGCTACAGGGGATGTAGGAATTTTTTGCTTCATTATCCTCTCTCGTGCTGCATTGAACTCCTCCTCCGTAGTAGAATTATTCTCATCATTTAAAATATCAGCACACACCATTGCTATGGTGTCTGCCACAGAATCCCCAAGTGGGATTGACTTCTTTTCAAGTATGTCAGATGTGTTGTCAAGTGGAACATCTAACATTGTGGAGAAAATACTCAAACATTTATCTAGACGTAGACCGAATGCCTTCTCAATGTCATGAAGCAAAATAAATTCCTCTCCATCCACAACGATGCTGGAGAGATATTCAAGTTCCACCTCTGGTAATGTGGGCTCAGAGGGGTTGAGATTTGAAGGGGGGGCCTCCTCCATGCTTGATTGCGCCCGTAGTTTATCCTCAACACCACGAGGAAATTCTTGGTGGATTGTAATGCTTTCTTTGGCAAAATTTATGGCCTCTGTTTGAGGCTCATTCTTCTCCTTAACAAAACCCCCAGTGACAAGGTTGGGGAGCTCAACAGGTGTAGGTTCGGGCTCCTCATTAATGATAAAATATGTTGTTGCAATGTAGGATAGGTACTTTGTACCCATCCTCTTCTTTTTGTTAAGTTTCTTTACTAATGGCACAGATTCATCTAGTAAGTGCCCTGTAGTTTCAGCAATTGCCATGAAGCGCTTAAGGCGCTTCATGAAGGCTTCATCGCCTCCGTGTATGTAGAGTAGAAGGTCACATGGGACCCATTTACCCTCATAAGGTGGTATTTCTATAGAGAAACGCAAGATGTAGTACTCAAAGAACTCTATGATTTCCTTGAGCACATCAGAGTTCAGTTGAATTGTTTTGTCTAGATCAGGGACTCTAGATAGTAGGTCATACAAGTGGTTTTGACCTTTGAACTCAGTTGATTCCAAGAACTCATTGAAGAGTTCACGTGGACGTTTGGGTTGCAGGGTACTGGAGGATGCGGCAGCCATTGCGCGTGATGGTAGCTTGTGTGCATGCTCTGCAAGTGATTGTAGCTCTTCTTGGTTGCAAAAGTGAGAAATGAGAGAATAAGTGTTGCTTTTATAGTAGTTTCAAAATTTTAAAGTGAGTGGGACCCATTTTAAAACTAAAATTGATACCTTCAAATAAAACAATCATGCATAGAACTCTCAGAAAAAAAACTTTTGCTCATAAAAAAGATTGAACAGAATCATTAACCAGAATAAGATACACCACAACACAATAGAAAAAATAAATTCTCAGAACTTTAAAATTATAATAAATTGCCATTGGAAAAACCAAAGATTTGGCAAATTGTACATCATATTGAGATAAAAAAATTTTACATGCTACATGTCTTGCATGTTAAATACATTGTTGCATACGAAGGATTATAAATGGAACATAGGTTGTGTGTACATTGTAGCACTCAAATAGTTCTTGAGCTATGACAATGAAAGTTGAGTTCCATCCACACTCCATTCAAGAAGGACTTTAATTTTATCCTCCAACCTCTTACCAATCTGCAGACAAATAGAAAACTTTAAATGAACAAATTTGAGTGTAAGAATTTGTATAAACAAAAGAAAAAATACCATATGCTACTTACCTTATGCCCTTGTATTCTAAACTTTGATTGATCCAGATCCTCAAATCCCATGATTACTAGATGTTCTGTCACGTTGGCAAGACTCCAATGATGATTTACTCAAATAACTTCCATTTCGTTGTTGGGTAGATTTATCTTAATTTCAAATGAAATTAAAAAACCCTCAGAACTTTGTAATGGTATCCATTCACCAAGTTTACACATCCAACGATCATAATAGAATCTAATGTACAATGAAGTACGATGTTTCAAGTATCAAAATCCTATGCCTGTGGCACCAATTTTACAAATGTATCTATCCCCTTTGGTGCATCCTTCTACAAGTCCCCAATTTTCACCTAGCAAACCCTCTACCTGCTCATACGTGATATCTTTTAACATGAACATTGTTGAATTCTCTAGAATTGAACACACCAATGTAATCCTATAGATCTTGAAACTCTTGTAAATTTCAAAGAGTTTTGTATGTCCATCACCATCTTATGCTTCAACGATGTTAATGTCCATACATCAGGTTGCGGCCACTCGAGCTTTAAGAGAGAATCTACCTTAATCATCTCTAACCTGCCAAGATCATTTGATGAAGAGGGTACAACATATGTATGTGTGTAAAAGAAAACTCTCTCACGTAATAGCTGAGCAGGACGGGCTTGTGGAATGACTATCGACCCAACATCTGCATGCAATGCTTGGAAAGTACCTGTAAGACTATGAAGTGGTTGTTCTTCCACCAAGGTAGAAGGAAATATATCTACAACAAAAAACTACACAACTTAGCTAGGTATATTATGAAATTTGGACAAAAGTCAATGAGTAATACTTACAGTTGATAGGATATCTCATTTTGTTTGAGTTTTCCAATTTCATGGTTGACATTGTGAACACATGTTGTACAATGGCAACAGTTTCACCATTTTTGAGCTTTTTGAAGCCTAATAACTTCCCTTTCCAATGAAGTTCCAAGTTTACACGATCTCTCAGAGAGGTGAGGACCAACACCAGAGGGTTGCATGTACACCCATGCACCTTTGCAGAACTCCTGTCCTAACCAAAATCCTTCTGTAGCCTTGATATTGTGACATTTTATGGCGATAACCTCATCTTTTGGACATCTATGAGATTTAGGTTTCTCCATTGGAGTTCAGGCTATGGAAGTGATGGTAGGAATTCAAAGAAGATGATGCATAGAGAAAGAAATGGAGATGCAAGAGCTGCAATGGTGTGCTAGGGAGAGAAAGTAGTGGAAAGAGATGACTTTTTGGGACCTGGGTATGAAAATGTGAGGTTTTAGAGGGAGAAAGTTGCATTTTGAGTTATTTTTGAAAAAGTCACTTTTTTCACTTCAATTCATGCACGGATTTTGATTTAGAACCCAAAAATAGCACTTTTGATCCTAAAAAGTGGTTGGGGGACCATTAAATGGTATTATGATGAGTTTTATAACTTTTTGAAAATTTTGAATTTTTGGGCCCAGGTAAGTTACGAGATTCCTTTCTCTCTCTAGAGGCAAAACCTGAACGTAGGGGAATCATGTCCCCTCATCCCCCTTCAGCCTAGTGATTTATAGGCTATAGACTGTGTCCACCTTCCTCCTCTCATTGGTCCATCACTAATCACTCCTTAATCCAAAAGGCCCATGCAGGGTTCATTTTTTTCCCTAATGGGTCTCATCAAAATCAATGCCTCTTTCCTGTGCATAACCCTTTGCAACAAGCCTAGCCTTATACCTGTCAACTGTACTATCAGGTTTACGCTTCAGCTTGTATACCCACTTAGTACCAATGGCTTTCTTTCCAGGAGGCAAGTCACATAAAGACCAAGTACCATTCTTCATTATAGCATCATATTCAGATTGCATAGCAGCCATCCAATTTTCTAAATTTTGTGCTTCATCAAAAGAAACAGGCTCATTCTCAACACAGAGACTAGATGCAGCCATAGAATAGCAATCTGATGCAAAGGAGGCACTATGAGAGCCTGAACGAGTACGATATGACAAAGGTGCATCTAATTTGCTGTCACGCAAAGTCTGCACCAGCCATTTTGGCATAGTTTTTGCCTCCTCAATATCAGCTCTCTCATCAACAAGTGCATCATGTAAATCTGCATCAGAAATGGGATGACCTGCATCATTACATGAAACCTGCAAAGGCTGAGAAGTTGCCTCATTAAGACCAGTAGTAGACTATCCACCTGTAAAAAGAGGCATCAAAGTATCATACATGTCTTTGGAGCTAACAGATGTCTCCTTAGTATATGAAAGCAATGGCTGAATAGCATCTTCCACAAAAACAACATCACGGCTAACCAGAATACGTTTAGTTTGTGGTTGATACAGACGATAGCCTTTACTTTCAGAACTGTACCCAACAAAAATACATTTTACTGCCTTATCATCCAATTTTTTGCGATGTTGTTCAGGCACTAGTGCATATGCCAAACAACCAAAAACCCGCAGATGAGCAACAGATGGCTTGCGATCATGCCAAGCCTCATATGGAGTGATAGACTGCAGCGCTTTAGTGGGACACCTGTTAAGTACATATGCTGCACACATGACAGTCTCAAGCCAGAAACTATGTGGTAAAGCCTGACTCTTGACCATACATCTCGCCATCTCCATGAGTGACATGTTCTTCCGTTCAGCAAATCCATTCTGTTGAGGTGTATACGGCACTGTACATGGTGTTTTATCCCACGTTTAGCGAGAAATGCGTTAAAATCAGAAGACATATATTCCCCCCCTCGATCAGAACGGAGGGTGCCCATTTTACATCCTGACAGATTCTCAGCCAAAACCAAAAACTGTTTGAAGCACAAAAACACTTCGGACTTTGCCTTCAATGGATATACCCATGCATGCCTGGAAAAATCATCAATGAAAGTCACGAAGTAAAGATAGTTTCCAAAAGAAGGTGTCTGCATAGGACCACATACATCACTATGTACAAGCTACAATTTCTGTGTAGCCCGAACTGAACCATCTTTTGGAAAGGAGGAACACTGCATTTTGCCCAAAATACAGCCTTCACATACATGTTTTCTAGGTGCCTCAAGCTTGGGCAAAGAAGACACCATATCAGATTTCTGCAGGCATAGCAAACTAGCAAAATTCAAATGACTAAAGCGTGCATGCCAAAGCTTTGCATCTGACATAGCCTGAGAATCATGAACTGCACATGGTTATTTGACAGATCATGAACTGTACATCTGTCATCAACAAATTTCACAACCAAGCCAATCTTGGATAATGCAAAAACTGATAACATATTCTTCTTGATCCCTGGCACAAATAAAGCATCTGACAAGGTGAAAGAACTACCATCAGCATTAGTCAGAATGATCTTACCAACTCCCATAACAGGATAAGAGGAGTTGTTGGCGCATGTGACAGTATTCCCTGTAGCGGCAGGCTCGAGTGAAGAGAAGAAACTGCGCTACGAGGTAATATGTTTGGTCGCCCCACTATCAAAGTACCAAACATCTGAGTCCACCACAGACATGCACTGCTCATGAGAAGATGGGTCAAAACTGCAAACAATAGTAAACACCCATTCTTCTTCTTGCACAAGATAAGCAGACTCTATTTTTGGTGTAGAGGCTTCTGCAACAACCATTCCAGTCTCCTTTTTCTTTGCCTCTTTTGCAGCCAGTTTTGGACAGTGCTTTATGATATGATCATTCCCTTTACAGTACTTGCAAAATAGTTTCTGCTTTTCTGATTTCTTCTCATCTTTATCCTGGTTCTTCGAATGTGCAGCATTTGCAGATTTCTGCTTACTAGTAGAAGAGCTCCATTTTCCTTTGCCCTTCTGACTAGCCAGGAAAGCTTGATCTGCAACACGCATAATGGACCTATTCTGCCTGGACTAATCTTCCTGTAACAGAACAGAGACTAACTCCTCAAATGACAAGGCATTTGGATTGCCTTTCATCATCAATCGAAGATTAGAAGCAAAACTCTAATATGAATCAGGAAGACTATTTAGAATGGTCTGCACAAGTGAGCTATCTGGTATAACCTCATCAGCACAAATCAACTGTTCCTTCAAGTCTTTGATCTTTGTTAGAAAACTGTCCATAGAATCACCTTCATTCATGTGCTCACTCTCCAACTGTTTTTGGAGGTAAGCAACACGAGCCTCATTCCTAGCCTGGTATAATGTGGTAAGTGTATCCCAAGCATCCTTTGCTGTTATGCAAGAGCGAATGTGAGGAATTATAGCACGTTTGACAGACAAAGCTATCAATGCATGTGCTTGAGCATCTCTGCCATCCCAACGAATTTGCTCTGTAGTAGGTGCAATAGAAATAGAAGCACCAACAGGAATCTGCAGAATATCATCTTCGACACCATCTCCATTAGCTTCAGCACATGTATTCGCAGTACCTGTAGTCGCAGGTGTAACAAGAGGTCTTTCAACACCGTGCACAATGTTCCATAGTCCTTTTGCAACTAGTACATGTCGCATCATATAAGCCCATAATGGGTAGTTGGTACCATCCAGCTTATCCTCAAAAGCCAACATACGGAATACATCACTGCTTTCAGCCATGGCCGGTGACTAAAATACCTTGATTGAGAAAATTGACTGTATCTCAAAAAGTTGAGTGCAACTGCCTAGAGGAGTTCTACTAAAACTGTAGCAGACTTCGAGACGCTTATACTGGTGAATTGAAGCAGGTATATACCTTTGGCACAAAAAGACGAAATAGCCTGCATAAGCATTGCGATAGTGCGTTCGGAGGCTAAAACGAGCTCAGATCGCGATTTCGGCACCACAAGGCGAAGCTGTTTTGATCTCTGAAACCCCTTGAGTATGCTCACCAAATTTCGTGCGAATCTGAGACTGCAACCGGAGGAGTGTGAACGACGCCCTAGATGAAGCGGCGACCTGCTCTGATACCAATTGTTGGAGTTAGACGTCTATGGAAGCACGCGAACAACACAAGGAAGAAGAAGAAGCTTGGAGCACAACACACAAGATTGAATGTATTACTAGAGAATGTACAAAGATAAGTAGCCCATTAGGGCAATAGGCCTATATACAAGCCGGGGGAAAAAACCTCCTAAAGAGGGAAAAAAGTGCTACGGCGGTCCTAGAGTGTTCACACACATCACTACCTAAATATATCAACAATAATACAAATGATTACACTTCATTTCATCCACTTAACTCAAATGATACCACTTCATTTACTTCACATAATTCAAATGAATCCATAATATTTAATTCACATATGTTAAATGAATCCACAACATTTAATCCACATAACTCAAATGATACCACTTCATTTACTCCACATAATTCAAATAAATCCACATCATTTAATCCATATATTATGAATGATTATACTTCATTTCATCCACTTAACTCAAACTATACCACAATATTTACTCCACTTAATACAAATGATTACACTTCATTTCATCCATTTAACTCAAATGATACCACTTCATTTACTCCACATAATTCAAATGAATCCAAAATATTTAATTTGTATATGTTAAATGAATTCACAATATTTCATCCACATAACTCAAATGATACCACTTCATTACTCCACATAATTCAAATAAATCCACATATTACAAATGATTACACTTCATTTCATCCACTTAACTCAAATGATACCACAACATTTACTCCACTTAATACAAATGATAACACTTCATTTCATCCATTTAACTCAAATGATACTACTTCATTTACTCCACATAATTCAAATAAATCCACAATATTTAATTCATATATGTTAAATGAATCCACAACATTTAATCCACATAACTCAAATGATACCACTTCATTTACTCCACATAATTCAAATAAATCCACATCATTTAATTCACATATTACAAATGATTACAATTCATTTCATCCACTTAACTCAATGATATCACAAGATTTACTCCACTTAATGCAAATGAATCTATATCATTTAATCCAAATAGTTCAAATGAATACATATCATTTTTAATATGGTTTTAATCCATCCGTCATGGATATCTTTAAACCATATCGAGTTAGATGTGAGAATACTCTAAGAAGTTCATGTGCGTCTACTCTTTTGATACATCTTTGTTAGAAGCTAATTCTAAAGCATATTTGAACTTCTAAATCCATTCTTATCAATGGGATAACTATTGAAATCTAGATATTTCAAGAGTTGTAGCAGTAGTATCGAAACTGTAAATATCTCCTGACTCTTATTAAAAGGTGGAGGACTAGTGGATATGCATTTGGGTGCAATCCACCAGTACTTTCGAATCCACTCATTTCTAGTTGATATTTCTAAATTAGGTAGTTTTTTTTTATAAATATGCCGCTCTACCAAAATCACATAATCCGATATAAGCATGTATAT
Source organism: Ceratopteris richardii (assembly GCA_020310875.1). Taxonomy (NCBI): domain Eukaryota; kingdom Viridiplantae; phylum Streptophyta; class Polypodiopsida; order Polypodiales; family Pteridaceae; genus Ceratopteris; species Ceratopteris richardii. The sequence continues at coordinate 83,327,129 of CM035411.1, forward strand.
CTTCAAAATGCAACAAGATGTTTCCTGGATGGAGATCGTTATGGGATATATTTCAAGTGTGTAAAAATGATATTATTTGTAATAAGCCATTGATCACCTTCCAAATGTTTGTTTTCATGGTTGTTATGTCTCCTTCTGTGTCCTTCACACCTATGCTTCGTGGTACGTTTAGGTATTCCTTCTTCATTCTTTCTAGCCACATGTCCAATGTACCGCCATTCCAAAATTTGAAAATAAGGCACAGGCTTTTGTTATGGTGTCTAGCTAAACCAAGTGGACTAATAATTCCATTGTGCAGAATAGATAACACTGTGGCTTCATTCATGGCTTCATTCTCTCATGTTTTTATATGAGCACCATGTAATTTGAATAACTAATATTTTGACTTTATGGATCATTCCATATTGTCCTTCCCCCACGAGAGCTGCATTTTCAAAAAGAATAGGGGAATATGGAAGAAAATAAAGATTGTTCAATGTTTGATCTCCCATATTCACACATGCATCTCTTGTATTTGGATCTATCTATGCTCTCACAAGGTGTTCAGTCGTGTCCGGTTTTAATTGCTTTCCTCTCTTCATTGTCTGATAATGTAAATCAATAAATTTAATTTTATCGATAAATCTGGGCATATTGGTGATATCCACTACCAATGACTCTGTTACTTTGATGATTTTTCCAAAGATATGTGTAAGCTCTTTCGACATTTGCTCATTTAATACTTGTGCTCCACTAAACACACTACCAAATTTATCTTCAATAATAATAAATGTTGTTCAAGATAATTGCGCAATGAAATCTTTGTAAGTAGATGTGTCCATGGCTATAGTGATTTCATCTTATCTCATTCGATACATGTAGGAGCACACAAATTCTTCTAAAAAATTTCACTCCTGCTTGTTTATTTTACCTGCCATCTATGCAAAAATAAAAAATAGACTATCAGTAAGTGTATGGATAAATAAATCTATGTGTATACAAATGATAGACATATGCATAATTAAATAAGTAGATTTATAATTAAATAGAAAGTGTAATTATAATCTTGAAGTGGATCTATGTAACTATTAAGAATGTAAGAGTCAAAGAATGAGACATTTATAATAGTTCATAACATTCACTATAGTATATATGAGTTTTGTCACATAATTGTATATAACTATTGTGATAGTAAGAGTCAAAGAATCAGAAAATCACAAAAGTTTGTATACACCTTGTGACCCTACCTAAGTATTCTCATCGGAATCTAAATGACTATTGTGATAGTAAGAGTTAAAGAATCAAACAATCACAATATTTTTCTATACACCTTCTGACCTACACTAAGTATTCTCATCGGAATCTAAATGACTATTGTGAGAGTAAGAGTTAAAAACAATCACAATAGTTTCTATACACCTTGTGACCTACACTAAGTATTCTCATTGGAATCTAAATGACTATTGTGAGAGTAAGATTCAAGGAATCAGACAATCACAATAGTCCCTACACACTCCCTATACTATTGAGAGAGTAGGAATCAAGGTGGCGATTCAAACAATCTCAATAGATCTATTGTTGTTTCCTATACTACTGTGAGAGTAAGAATCGATGTAGCGAGTCAGACAATCACAGTAGTGGTTTATTTTTAAATGTTTTTCATCGATGTATACAAGTAAGAAAGGCTTTCATGAGTCGAACATGTATACAATTGATGATTAAAAAACACAAAACAAATTATATAAATAAAAATCAGGCATATGTAAGAGACTCATATGTGAATCATACAATACGCATGATACAATGAACAAAACAATAAAATAAATAGTAAATAAAAATTAAATCAATACCTCAATGATACGGTGAAGGAAGCCCTCTATGATAGAAATTGCAAGATTAAAGCTCTCTAGAATACCAATGAAGCACGTGCGGAATGAAATTTTCAATCGAATGTAAAAATATTGATTGAAAGCACTTTCAATTAAAATGCTTTTTGATTGAAACAATTTTGATCGAAAGGCTTTTCGATCGAAAGCATTTCAATCGAAAAAGTATTCGTCTCCGTTTTTTTTTGTGTGTTTATTTGGATAACCACGAATAAAATGAACATATTCGATATTTTTTTATTATTCGATCAAATAAATGCAACCCAGGTGATGACACAATGCACCCTATTGAGAAGATAGGAAATGTGAAAACCTACAATGGTAATATGACTCTGTTGAGCAAAGTTGTCTATGTGCCAAGTGTTACTAAAAACCTAGTAAGTGTAGGATAGGTTGTGGAGAAAGGTTTGCAAGTGAGGTTCACCAAACATGGAGCCTACATAGAGGATCCATATCAAGGGTTCAAGAAGATAGCAAAGGGAGAGAAGATATGTAGATTGTTCACATTTGAACTCCAAGACACCAAGAACATTGCTTTGTTCAATTATGGTGCCCAAAACCTATCAAAGTTAGAGATTTGGCATAAGAGGTTAGCTCACATTGGAGAAAGAGCCCTCAAACAAATCAGTAGAGATTAAAGTGTGCTTGTACTACCTAGTATCTCAAAATAGCACATGATATAGAAGTGTAGTGCATGTCAATCTGGAAATCATATAGGCAACCATTCTCCAAGAAAGTATGCATACATGAAACCTTTTAGAGCTTGTCCACACAAATGTTTGGGTTCCAAGCAAAGAACCATAAATCTCAGGATCAAGGCATTATGTATGACTTATAAATGATTGTCGCAAGACTATTTTGTACTTTATGAAGCATAAGGATGGAGTTTTCTCATGTTTTAAGAAGTATTTAGCTCTTGAGGGGGAGAATACTTCTCCCATGAATTTGATTCCTACTTGCAAGATAAAGGAATCAAGAGAGAAATTATTATCATGTAGAAACTTGAACAGAATGGAGTAGGAGAGAGGAGGAATAGAATCATTGTTGAGGTAGAAAGCTCCATGTTGAATGAGAAGAAGCTACCAAATTATTTGTGGGCATAGGTAGTGTACACTCCCACATATTTGATAAACAGATTACTTTTAAAAGCCTTGAATGGTATGATCCCTTATGAAGCCTCGAATGGAAGAAGACCAAGCTTGGATCATTGCAGGATATTTGGATCCATTGCATATGCACATATACCATCTCAAATGAGAGGTAAATTAGACCTTAAGGAATAGAGGTGTATCTTTATAGGCTATTATCTTAATCAAAAAGTTTATAGACTATATAGTCCTAGAAACAAAGTTTTTATAGTTAGTCAAGACCTTGTGTTTGATGAGAAAAAAATCATGGTTTGAAGATGATTGTAGGAAGATCAAGCTAGCATATGATCTAGAAGAAGGCTTCCCAACACTCTCAAGAAAGAATACACATACAATTAAAGCATCAAGTGATTATGAACATGATCAAAAGACTACTAGGAAGGAAATCACTCATGGAACTACAATGGCAAGCCCAAGATACAAGAGTTGAGGGATGTTGTAGAATCCTATTAACAAACCATCGTAAGTTCTACTAGGGAGAAGAAAAAGTTAGAAAGGAATGGCTATGATAGAACATTAGTGACTAAACACTCTATCAATTTATCACATGAATTAAACTCTAAAGAGCCCTCATCTTATCAGGAAGCAAGGAAGAAACCAAAATGGATGAATGCTATGGAAGAAGAAATTGAATCCTTGCAAGAGAATCACACTTTGGAATTTCCCAAGACTCCAACCATGAAGATCATTGGATCCAAATGGATATGAAAAGTGAAGAAGAACTTTGATGGAAACAATCAGATACAATGCTAGACTTATGGCTAATGGGTATGCTCAGACCAAAGGAATTGACTATGAGAAGACCTTCTCACCCGTGGAAAAGATATCAACAATTAGAGTACTTATGAGCATTGTACATGTCAAGAATTGGAACATCTATTAAATGGATGTAAAGAATGCATTTCTCAATGGATGGATATCTGAAGACTTATATATGGATCAACCCCCTAGGTTTGAATATTCACACTTCCTTGAACATGTATGGAGGTTGAGGAAATTTCTATATGGTCTAAAGCAAGCTCCAAGAGCTTGGAATCATAGAATTGTGACTTACTTGGGGGATAAGGGTTTCATTATTAGAAAAGAAGATCCTTCACTCTTCATCAAGAGGAATCATGGAGAAGCCATATTCGTTTGTGTATATGTAGATGACATAATACTCATAGGTCATGATGCTAAAGGTATCAGGAGTATTAAGCAACAGATAAAGGAAAAATTCAAGATCAATGACCTAGGGCAATTTACATACTTCCTGGAAGTTGTGTATATAGAAAAGAGTATGTATCTCACTCAAACGAAATATATCAAGGACATGCTAGCCAAGTTCAAGATGGAGAATGCTAAGGTTATAGGTACACCTATGGAGATAAATTCAAAGATAAGTTCTCATCAAGGTGAGCTAGTTAAAGACATAACAAGCTATCAAAGCTTGGTGGGTAGTTTGAATTATGCAACACTCAATAGGGTAGACATCTACTATAGTGTGAGTGTTTTGAGGCAATTCATGCATACTCCTAAGAATCCACAGATGGAAGCACCTAAGAGAATACTCAAGTATCTTAAGGGAACTGTAAATGAAGGTTTATTTTACCCATATACATCTAACGTAGGCACAAAGTTGTTATCTGATGTAGATTGGGGAGGTTCAAAAGATGAAAGAAGAAGTAATGGTTTTTGTTATGTTTACAAACTTGTAAAAATCAAAGTACACAATGAAACATGATGAGACCTCCCAAGATCTTCAAAAGATCAAACAAATATTTCAAAACTTCAGAAATCAAACTTTCCTTCAAACTTTCAAGAAAACAAAAATGGGTGACTATAGCAAAATAACCACCAGAAACTCTCTGAGTAGAATTTCTCAAAAGTAATCATATATTCTGAAAGTAGACTCTGAGTAGCATGCTTTAGAAACAAAAAACATAAAAAAAGTGGAGTATAGCTCCCAAACAAATAGTTTGAAGTAAAGATATGTTGAGGCCTCCAACAGTAAGGTATGACTAATTATCTAAATTAAAAACTGATGTATAGCAATAGCAAAACTCAAAGATCTATTAAAGATTTTGATATACATAGAAATTATGAGAGCGAAAGAAACTTCTCCAAATGAAATCACTCAAAACGACCTCATAACGACTGAGATATGGAAGTTTGAAGAGAGGTATGTCTCTGATGAGACACTGGATACACACAAGAAACTATCTCTACAAAAATGCCTACATGAGTGGAGTTTTTCATTGTATTTTGTACAGAAACTGATCTAGTTATATATTACAGGTTATAGGCTTCACAATGCAACAAGAATCACTAAATTTGGCCACCTACACTAAGAGAACCACTCTTTTTATTGAGAGGTTGTCAACATAATCACCTTCCTTGTCTAAAAATAGACCCCTCTCCTTTCCTTCTTACTTTTATCTACTTTTATCTACTTTTACTCTAAATTTGGAGATGTGAGCACCTCCACAGGTTATTTATGATAAATAATAAAATCCATAAGCCTAAAAAACAATACTTTAGAGTTTGTTCTTATGTAACATTGCCCCCCTCAAGCTCTAAATCCAAAGCTTTGACTCCATGTAGAACTTTGATTTGCTTGAACTTCTGAGCATCCAATGCTTTTGTGAGTATATCTATTAATTGATCTTTACTTCCAACATGTTGAATATCAATATCTTCATTTGCCACCTTCTCTCAAATATAGTGGTAGTGTACTTCAATGTGTTTGGTTCTTGCATGGTACACTGGATTAAATGTGAGTTGTAATGAACTTACATTATCTCCAAAGAGTAGTGGACGTGCAATAGATAGATTCATATCTTCATAAAGCTTCAAATACCACATAATCTCACATGTTGCATTTGTAAGGCTTCTATATTCAGCTTATGTGCTTGAAAGTGCTACCGTAGGCTGTTTTTTAGAACTCCATGAAACCAAATTATTACCCAAATATCAGATATCCACCTGTACTCCTTTTGTCATCCTTATTTCCAGCCCAATCTGCATCACTGTATGCTTTCAAATCCATAACTTCATGATATATATAGCTCAAACCTTCATTTAATGTACCCTTCAAATATCTCAAGACCCTTTTAGCTGCTTGCATATGTACATTTGTGGGGTTGTTTATGAATTGAGACAATGTACTTACACTAAATGTAATATCCGGCCTTGTTAAAGTTGCATATATAAGAGAACCAATCAAAGACCTGTAGATAATTGGATCCTCTAAAGGTTCACCATCTTCATTTTTGTACTTCATATTGGGTTCCATCAGATTACTGATACTCTTGCAATGCTCCATGCCATATTTCTTTAACAAATCTGAAATATACTTCCTTTGTAGAAGATATACACCATCTTCCTTCTTCATAACTTCGATTCCAAGAATGTATGTCAATTCTCCTAAATCTAAAATTTTAAATTCAGATCCAAGCTTTACTTTGATTCTGGCTATCTCACCTTCGACGTTTCCTATTATTATCAAGTTATCTGCATAAATTGAGATATAAACAATCAATGATCCTTCAACCTTAACATACAAAGAAGTATCTGCATTTGAGCACCTGTATCCCTGCTTTTCAAGAAACTTTACCAATCTAAAATTCCAAGCCCTTGGAGCCTGCTTAAGACCATACAATGCTTTCAAGAGTTTACATACATGTGTGGGCTTCTTGGGATCTTCATAACCTGCTGGTTGCTCCATGTACACATCTTCTTTTAAATCACCATTGAGAAATGCATTTTTCATATCTAGTTGATAAAGATTCCATACCTTGCTTGTGGAAACACTTATTAGTGTTCTTATTGTTGATATCTTGGCAACAGGAGAAAATGTCTCCTCATAATCGATGCCATAACTCTGTGCATAACCTTTACAAACAAGCCTTGCTTTATATCTGTTTACTGAACCATCACTGTTTCTTTTTATTCTGTATACCCATTTGTTATCGATTACCTTCATCTTAAGTTGCCTTGGAACTACACTCCATGTATTGTTCTCATACAAAGCTGTCATTTCTTCATCCATTGCTTTAACCCATTTCTTTACCTTTGATGCTTTTCTAAAAGTTGTTGGTTCCTGCTCCTCAAGAAGTTTTGCCATATAAACTTCATGAGAAAATCTTTGCGGTTGCCTTCTTTCTCTTATTGGATACCTTGATTGAATTCTTGTCCTACCATGCTTTTCTTGCCTTCGAGTTTCAATTCTTCTTGACATAGAACCTTCACTTCCTTCTTCCTGTGACTCAATTTCCTTCGAAATCAAATCGAGAATTTTCTTCAAATTTTGATTGGGAGAGTTACCTCTTCATGTGTAATTTGACTTTCTGGTGAGCTCGTAGAACTTGGCTCTTCTTCATGACTTCTTGTAGTTTCTTCTTCATCTACCTGCTTTTCATGCTTATGCCAAGTTTTATCTTCATAAAAAATAACATCTCTCGAAACAATTACCTCTCCCATATCTGGGTTCACACATCTATATCCTGGTTGCCCTTCTTCCATACCAATAAAAAACATTTTTTGTGACCTTGGATCCAACTTTGACCTTAATTGTTGTGGAAAATGAACAAAATATATGCTTCCAAAAGTTCTACAATTAGAAATATCTGGTTTTGATCCATAAAGCAATTCATAAGGTGCTTTTTTACATGACTTTGAGTAGGTCGTAACCTATTTATCACATAAACTACCATATTGCATGCTTCAGCCCAAAAAGTAAGTGGTAAGTCCTTTTCATTTAACATGCACCTACCCATCTCCAAGATAAATCTGTTTCTTCTTTCGGCCACACCATTTTGTTGAGGTGTGTATCTGTTTGTAGTCTCCTTTTTAATTCCTTCTTCCTCCAAAAATGCAAGAAACTGATTAGAAAAGTACTCACCTCCTCCATTTGATCTCAACCTTCTTATGCTTTGACCTGTTTTCTTTTCAACCAATGATTTAAACTTCTTGAACATAACAAACACTTCGGATTTGTATTTCATAAAATAAATGAATGTAAACTTTGAGAAGTCATCAATAAATGTTACAAAATATTTACTACCTGCCATGGACTCTTCTTGAGATGGACCCCATACATAAGTATAAATCAAGTCCAAAATACCTCTGCTTTGCAATCCTTCTTTTGAAAAAGTACTTCATACCTGTTTTCCAAAATGACAAGCTTCACAAAAAAAATCCAAATCTTGTTTAGGTAGTTGTGGTAGACCTTCAACCAAGGAATTCTTTGTAATATCCTTCAATCTGCCAACACTGATATGTCCTAATCTTTTATGCCATAAATCCAATTGACTTACTTGAGTCCCATTGACCATTGTATAACTTGCATAATCTAGAACTTCAACTTCATAAGTATATAATCTGTTTACCTTTTGTCCTTTTATAAAAAAATTCCCATTCTTCTTCTGATAAGCATGCCACTGATTATTTTCAAAATTGACCTTCACTCCATTGTCCTCCATCTGTCCAAATGAAATCAAATTTCTTGTAATAGTAGGAACAAACAAAACATCTCTAAGAGTTACATGTTCATTAAGTGGACAATCACCAATGTAAACTACTTCATGCTCAGTACTATCTCTTGTAGCAACTGTGACTTTTGAATTTAGCTTGTGTAAGTTCACAAACATATTCATGTTGTGACTCATGTGGTTTGAGCAACCACTATCTACACACCAAGTTTTTTTGTATACCTTCCTCTTATGTGTCTCTGTATGCATAGCCATAAGAATGTTTTCCTTCTATGTTTGAGCCTCCTCTTGCACTATGTTGTTGTTTTGATGCATGTGATCTTGGCCTCTTTCTCTTTCTCATCCTCTAAAACCACCTCTTCTATTTGGGTTGGAGAACCAATCCCTGGCATAATGACCAACTTTATGTTGGAGATAGACGTATGCGGAAGCATGCGAACAGCACAAGGAAGAAGAAGAAGCTTGGAGCACAACACACAAGACTGAATGTATTACTAGAGAATGTACAAAGATAAGTAGCCCATTAGGGCAATAGGCATATATACAAGCCGGGGGAAAAAAACCTCCTAAAGAGGGAAAAAAGTGCCCCGGCAGTCCTAGAGTATTCACACACATCACTACCTAAATATATCAACAAATCCTCCCTGGGAGTGATGCGGTGAACAAGGAGCTGGCACTCATGTATAAGGAAGTGCCAAGCTATGTGGAAATCACTCCACAAAAGGAAGTAAGCCCAAAGCTTTGCGGAAAGCTTCAAACTTCTCCCTAGGCAGAGCCTTCGTGAAAAGGTATGCAATGTTCTCCTGCGTGGGCACATATGCCAAGCTGATCTCCCCAGCAGAGAACCTCTCCCTGACATAGTGATAATGCACCTCAATGTGCTTAGTGCGAGCATGGAACACAGGGTTCCTCGCAACTGCCAATGCGCTCTGACTGTCAGTGAAGATGGTGGTGGCAGAAGACTGGCCAACACCCAAATCAGCCATAAGGCGTCTGAGCCACACTTACTCAACAGTCGCTGTGAAAGTTGCCCTATACTCAGCCTCACAACTGGAAGTGGCCACAGTAGGCTGCTTCTCGCTCAACCAAGATATACATGAGCTACCAAGCATGAAGCAAAAACCATTGCTGGACACACGAGTGTCATAGCAACCAGCCCAATCTGAGTCAGAAAAAGCATGCGAATCTGGCGGTAGTGATCCCCCCTTGGGATAAAACAACCCAAGTAGCCGAGTACCACTCAAGTAGCGAAAGATGCGCTTAACCGCTTTCCAATGCATGACTCCTGGGCAATGCATAAACCTGCTCATCTGTGAGACAGCAAACTGAATATCTGGCCGAGTAATGTATAAGTAAATCAAGCATTCAACAGCCTGTTGATAGAGAACAGCATCAAATGCATCTCCAGCATCATGAAGACTCAATTGTAAACCTGTCTCCATAGGAGTGGCAATAGGCTTACAGCCTTCAAGGCCAAAACGCTGCAATAATGTGTCAATATATTTCATTTGACACAAAGCCATTCCACCATCAACGTGCATAAACTGAATGCCCAAATAGTGATGCAAATGCCCCAAATCAGACATCTCAAATGAGGCATGCAAATCAGCCTTAAAATCAGCAATATGTGTCTCAATAGGACCAGTGAGCAGCATGTCATCAACATAGACAACAATGATCAGAAGCACATCATTAGCACGTTTAACATATAAGGTGCTTTCAGTTTGACTGTTCTCAAAACCATGTGCAATCAGATAGGCATGTATCTTCTCATACCAAGCACGTGGTGCTTGCTTTAAACCATATAATGCCTTCTTTAACCTGCACACCTGGTTTTCATGCCCTTTTTGCACAAAGCCACGGGGCTGAAAAACATACACTTCTTCATGCAAGTCACCATTCAGAAATGTTGTTTTAATGTCCAACTGATGTACATTCGAACCATGATGGGCTGCAAGTGCACAAATGCTCCGAACAGTAGTCATACGGCATGTAGGTGCAAAGGTCTCATCAAAATCAATGCCTCTTTCCTATGCATAACCCTTTGCAACAAGCCTAGCCTTATACCTGTCAACTGTACCATCAGGTTTACGCTTCAGCTTGTATACCCACTTAGTGCCAATGTCCTTCTTGCCAGGAGGCAAGTCACATAAAGACCATGTACCATTCTTCATTATAGCATCATATTCAGATTGCATAGCAGCCATCCAATTTTTTGAATTTTGTGCTTCATCAAAAGAAACAGGCTCATTCTCATCACAGAGACTAGATGCAGCCATAGCATAGCAATCTGATGCAAAGGAGGCACTATGAGAGCCTGAACGAGTACGATATGACAAAGGTGCATCTAATTTGTTGTCACGCAAAGTCTGCACCAGCCATTTTGGCATAGTTTTTGCCTGCTCAATATCAGCTCTCTCATCAACAAGTGCATCATGTAAATCTGCATCAGAAATGGAATGATCTGCATCATCATATGAAACCTGCAAAGGCTGAGAAGTTGCCTCATTAGGACCAGCACTAGCCTGTCCACTTGTAAAAAGAGGCATCAAAGTATCATACATGTCTTTGGAGCTAACAGATGTCTCCTTAGTACATGAAAGCAATGGCTGAATAGCATCTTCCACAAAGACAACATCACGGCTAACCAGAATGCGTTTAGTCTGTGGATGATACAGACGATAGCCTTTACTTTCAGAACTGTACCCAACAAAAATACATTTTACTGCCTTATCATCCAATTTTCTGCGATGTTGTTCAGGCACTAATGCATATGCCAAACAACCAAAAACACGCAGATGAGCAACAGATGGCTTGCGGTCATGCCAAGCCTCATATGGAGTGATAGACTGCAATGCTTTAGTGGGACACCTGTTCAGTACATATGCTGCACACAGCCTCAAGCCAGAAACTATGTGGTAAAGCCTGACTTTTGACCATGCACCTCGCCATCTCCATGAGTGACCTGTTCTTTCGTTCAGCAACTCCATTCTGTTGAGGTGTATACGGCACTGTACACTGGTGTTTTATCCCACGTTCAGTCAGAAATGCATTAAAATCTGAAGACATATATTCCCCCCCTCGATCAGAACGGAGGGTGCCCATTTTACATGCTGACAGATTTTCAGCCAAAACCAAAAACTGTTTGAAGCACATGAACACTTCGGACTTTGCTTTGAGTGGATATACCCATGCATGCCTGGAAAAATCATCAATGAAAGTCACAAAGTAAAGGTAATTTCCAAAAGAGGGTGTCTGCATAGGACCACAGACATCACTATGTACAAGCTGCAATTTCTGCGTAGCCCGAACTGAACCATCTTTTGGAAAGGAAGACCGCTGCATTTTGCCCAAAATACAGCCTTCACAAACATGTTTTCCAAGTGCCTCAAGTTTGGGCAAAGAGGACACGATTTCAGATTTCTGTAGGCGTAACAAACTAGCAAAATTCAGATGACCAAAGCGTGCATGCCAAAGCTTTGCATCTGACATAGCCTGAGAATCATGAACTGCACATGCCGAATCATTCACAGATCTTTCATAGTCTATGAGCTTATACAGCCCACGACATAAAATGCCAGAAGCAATAATCACATCGCCATTTGAGAGATCATGGACTGTACACCTGTCATCAACAAATTTCACAACCAAGCCGATATTGGCTAATGCAGAAACTGATAACAGGTTCTTTTTGATCCCTGGCACAAATAAAGCATCTGACAAAGTGAAAGAACTACCATCAACAGTAGTCAGAATGATCTTACCAACTCCCATAACAGGATAAGAGGAGTTATTGGCGCATGTGACAGTATTCCCTGTAGGTGCAGGCTCGAGTGAAGAGAAGAAACTGCGCTGCAAGGTAATAAATTTAGGTAGTGATGTGTGTGAACACTCTAGGACTGCCGGGGCACTTTTTTCCCTCTTTAGGAGGTTTTTTTCCCCCGGCTTGTATATACGCCTATTGCCCAAATGGGCTACTTATCTTTGTACATTCTCTAGTAATACATTCAATCTTGTGTGTTGTGCTCCAAGCTTCTTCTTCTTCCTTGTGTTGTTCGCGTGCTTCCGCAGACGTCTATCTCTAACAATTGGTATCAGAGCAGGTCATTGCTTCTTCTAGGGCACCGTCGACACTCCTCTGTTTGCATTCTCAGATTCGCACGAAATTTGGTGAGCATACTCAGGGTGTTTTCGAGATCAAAACCGCTTCGCTTTGTGGTGCCGAAATCGCGATCTGAGCTCGTTTCGGCCTCCGAACGCACTATCGTAGCGCTTGTGTAGGCTATTTCGTCCTTTTGTGCCAAAGGTATATACTTGTTTCTATTTGCCAGTTTAAGCGTCTCAAAGTCTGCTACAGGTCTAGCAGAACTCGTCTCGGCAGTTCTGTTCAACTTTTTGAGATACAGTCAATTTTCTGCATCAAGGTATTTTAGTCACCGGCCATGGCTGAAAGTGGTGATGTATTCTGTATGTTGGTTGTTGAGGATAAGTTGGATGGTACCAACTACCCATTATGGGCTTATATGATGCGACATGTACTGGTTGCAAAAGGATTGTGGAACATTGTGCAGGGTGTTGAAAGACGTCATGTTACACCTGTAACGACAGGTACTGCAAATACAGGTGTTGGAGCTAATGAAGATGGTGTCGAAGATGATATTCCGTAGATTCCTGTTCGTGTTGCTGTTTCTGTTGCACCTACCAGAGCAGATTCGTTGGGATGGCAGAGATGCCCAGGCACATGCATTGATAGCTTTGTCTGTCAAACGTGCCATTATTCCTCACATTCGCTCCTGCAGAACAACAAAGGATGCTTGGGATACACTTACCACTTTGTACCAGGCTAAGAATGAGGCTCGTGTTGCTTACCTCCGAAAACAGTTGGAGAGTGAGCACATGAATGAAGGTGATTCTATGGACAGTTTTCTTACAAAGATCAAAGACCTAAAGGAACAATTGATTTCTGCTGATGAGGTTATACCAGATAGCTCACTTGTGCAGACCGTTCTGAATGGTCTTCCTGATTCATATCAGAGTTTTGCCTCTACTCTTCGGTTGATGATGAAAGGCAATCCGAATGCCTTGTCATTTGAGGAATTAGTCTCTGTTCTGTTGCAGGAAGATCAGTCCAGGCAGAACAGGTCCATTATGTGTGTTGCAGATCAAGCTTTCCTGGCTAGTCAGAAGGGCAAAGGAAAATGGAGCTCTTCTACTAGTAAGCAGAAATCTGCAAATGCTACACAATCGAAGAACCAGGATAAAGATGAGAAGAAATCAGAAAAGTAGAAATTGTTCTGCAAGTACTGTAAAGGAAATGATCATATTATAAAGAACTGTCCAAAACTGGCTGCTAAAGAGGCAAAGAAGAAAGAGGTTGGAATGGTTGTTGCAGAGGCCTCTACACCAAAAACAGAGTCTGGAAATCTTGTGCAGGAAGAAGAATGGGCGTTTACTACTGTCTGCAGTTTTGACCCATCTTCTCATGATCAATGCATGTCTGTAGTAGACTCAGATGTTTGGTACTTTGACAGTGGGGCGACCAAACATATTACCTTGCAGCGCAGTTTCTTCTCTTCACTCGAGCCTGCCCCTACAGGGAATATTGTCACATGCGCCAACAACTTCTCTTATCCTGTTATGGGAGTTGGTAAGATCATTCTGACTACTGCTGATGGTAGTTCTTTCACCTTGTCAGATGCTTTATTTGTGCTAGGGATCAAGAAGAATCTCTTATCAGTTTCTACATTAGCCAAGATTGGCTTGGTTGTGAAATTTGTTGATGACAGGTGTACAGTTCATGATCTGTCAAATGGCGATGTGATTATTGCTTCTGGCATTTTATGTCGTGGGCTGTATAAGCTCATAGACTATGAAAGATCTGAAAATGATTTGGCATGTGCAGTAAATGATTCTCAGGGTATGTCAGATGCAAAGCTTTGGCATGCACGCTTTGGTCATCTGAATTTTGCTAGTTTGTTACGCCTGCAGAAATCTGAAATGGTGTCCTCTTTGCCCAAACTTGAGGCACCTGGAAAACATGTTTGTGAAGGCTGTATTTTGGGCAAAATGCAGCGTTCTTCCTTTCCAAAAGATGGTTCAGTTCGGGCTACGCAAAAATTGCAGCTTGTACATAGTGATGTCTGTGGTCCTATACAGACACACTCTTTTGGAAATTACCTTTACTTTGTGAATTTCATTGATGATTTTTCCAGGCATGCATGGGTATATTCACTCAAAGCAAAGTCCGAAGTGTTCATGTGCTTCAAACAGTTTTTGGTTTTGGCTGAAAATCTGTCAGCATGTAAAATGGGCACCCTCCGTTCTAATCGAGGGGGAGAATATATGTCTTCAGATTTTAATGCATTTCTGGCTGAACGTGGGATAAAACACCAGTGTACAGTGCCGTATACACCTCAACAGAATGGAGTTGCTAAACGAAAGAACAGGTCACTCATGGAGATGGCGAGGTGCATGGTCAAAAGTCAGGCTTTACCACATAGTTTCTCGCTTGAGGCTGTGTGCAGCATATGTACTGAACAAGTGTCCCACTAAAGCGTTGCAGTCTATCACTCCATATGAGGCTTGGCATGACCGCAAGCCATCTGTTGCTCATCTGCGTGTTTTTGGTTGTTTGGCATATGCATTAGTGCCTGAACAACATCGCAGAAAATTGGATGATAAGGCAGTAAAATGTATTTTTGTTGGGTACAGTTCTGAAAGTAAAGGCTATCGTCTGTATCATCCACAGACTAAATGCATTCTGGTTAGCCGTGATGTTGTCTTTGTGGAAGATGCTATTCAGCCATTGCTTTCATGTACTAAGGAGACATCTGTTAGCTCCAAAGACATGTATGATACTTTGATGCCTCTTTTTACAGGTGGACAGGCTAGTGCTGGTCCTAATGAGGCAACTTCTCAGCCTTTGTAGGTTTCATATGATGATGCAGATCATTCCATTTCTGATGCAGATTTACATGATGCACTTGTTGATGAGAGAGCTGATATTGAGCAGGCAAAAACTATGCCAAAATGGCTGGTGCAGACTTTGCGTGACAGCAAATTAGATGCACCTTTGTCATATCGTACTCGTTCACGCTCTCATAGTGCCTCCTTTGCATTAGATTGCTATGCTATGGCTACATCTAGTCTCTGTGATGAGAATGAGCCTGTTTCTTTTGATGAAGCACAAAATTCAGAAAGTTGGATGGCTTTTATGCAATCTGAATATGATGTTATAATGAAGAATGGTACATGGTCTTTATGTGACTTGCCTCCTCGCAAGAAGGCCATTGGCACTAAGTGGGTATACAAGCTAAAGCATAAACCTGATGGTACAGTTGACAGGTATAAGGCTAGGCTTGTTGCAAAGGGTTATGCACAGGAAAGAGGCATTGATTTTGATGAGACCTTTGCACCTACATGCCGTATGACTACTGTTCGGAGCATTTGTGCACTTGCAGCCCATCATGGTTGGCATGTACATCAGTTGGACATTAAAACAGCATTTTTGAATGGTGACTTGCTTGAAGAAGTGTATGTTTTTCAGTCCCGTGGCTTTGTGTAGAAATGGCATGAAAACCAGGTGTGCAGGTTAAAGAAGGCATTATATGGTTTAAAGCAAGCACCACGTGCTTGGTATGAGAAGATACATGCCTATCTGATTGCACATGGTTTTGAGAACAGTCCAACTGAAAGCACCTTATATGTTAAACATGCTAATGATGTGCTTCTGATCATTGTTGTCTATGTTGATGACATGCTGCTCACTGGTCCTATTGAGACACATATTGCTGATTTTAAAGCTGATTTGCATGCCTCATGAGATGTCTGATTTGGGGCATTTGCATCACTATTTGGGCATTCAGTTTATGCACGTTGATGGTGGAATGGCTTTGTGTCAAACGAAATATATTGACACATTATTGCAGCGTTTTAGCCTTGAAGACTGTAAGCCTATTGCCACTCCTATGGAGACAGATTTATGATTGAGTCTTCATGATGCTGGAGATGCATTTGATGCTGTTCTCTATCAGCAGGCTGTTGGATCCTTGATTTACTTATGCATTACTCGACCAGATATTCAGTTTGCTGTCTCACAGATGAGCAGGTTTATGCATTGCCCAGGAGTCACGCATTGGAAAGCGGTTAAGCGCATCTTTCGCTACTTGAGTGGTACTCGGCTACTTGGGTTGTTTTATCCCAAGGGGGGATCACTACCGCCAGATTTGCATGCTTTTTCTGACTCAGATTGGGTTGGTTGCTATGACACTCGTGTGTCGAGCAGTGGTTTTTGCTTCATGCTTGGTAGCTCATGTATATCTTGGTTGAGCAAGAAGCAGCCTACTGTGGCCACTTCCAGTTGTGAGGCTGAGTATAGGGCAGCTTTCACAGCGACTGTTGAGTGTGTGTGGCTCAGACGCCTTATGGTTGATTTGGGTGTTGGCTAGTCTTCTGCCACCACCATCTTCACTGACAGTCAGAGCGCATTGGCAGTTGCGAGGAACCCTTGTGTTCCATGCTCGCACTAAGCACATTGAGGTGCATTATCACTATGTCAGGGAGAGGTTCTCTGCTGGGGAGATCAGCTTGGCATATGTGCCCACGCAGGAGAACATTGCATACCTTTTCACGAAGGCTCTGCCTAGGGAGAAGTTTGAAGCTTTCCGCAAAGCTTTGGGCTTACTTCCTTTTGTGGAGTGATTTCCACATAGCTTGGCACTTCCTTATACATGAGTGCCAGCTCCTTGTTCACCGCATCACTCCCAGGGGGGATTTGTTGATATATTTAGGTAGTGATGTGTGTGAACACTCTAGGACTGTAGGGGCACTTTTTTCTCTCTTTAGGAGGTTTTTTTCCCCTGGCTTGTATATACGCCTATTGCCCTAATGGGCTACTTATCTTTGTACATTCTCTAGTAATACATGCAGTCTTGTGTGTTGTGCTCCAAGCTTCTTCTTCTTCCTTGTGCTGTTCGCGTGCTTCCGCAGACGTCTATCTCCAACATCGCCTCATCTAGCAATCTTCTCAGTTCTTCTTTTTTACCTAGGAACTCTCTTTATTGCAAGCACATCTACTCTTCCAGTTATGAGCATATGGAAGATACCTAAGAAACAGTGTTGGGAGTAGTCTTTCGTGGTACTTCCATGAATGCTAGACTCTGAATATTAAAAAATTACTCTAGCATGTACTCTTGGTCTTTTTGACTTTTCTCTACCTCATCTATTTTCATTTGCAATTGTATCTTAAATAAGTCTTCTCATAGAGAGAGTACTTATTTGTGATGTTAGCTTGACAATGTCTTCCTATGTTGCTACCAGTTGTGCTTTGGTCTAAGCATGTTGGACACATTCTTCATGGAGCTCCTATTGTAATCTTGCAAGCTCATCTTTTTTTTGAAATTTTGACTCCTCGTATTCAACTCTAATCTTGGCCTTCTCAAAATCCATCTAAGAGTCAGTATCATCTACATTTTAATGTGTAACAAAGAAGATAAGGTGTTTACAGTTTGGAATAATGGTAATGTTGTATCTACAGGTGGGGATGGTACTGGGATGGGCATTGATGGTGATTTTATATCAAATATGTTGAATGTTGTAATGGTGGATGATCCATCAAGTGGTGTCTTGGTGGAATGTAGTGGTATGAAAATGGATATGTGTACTTCTTCAGACACAATCATGACTACTTCAATGTGCTTATCTTACCTTGTTTGAGATCGTGTAGCCACATGTGAAGATGATACTTGTGAGTATGAAGCTTCAGAGGAGGAGGAAGAACTTACAGATGTTACTTGAGTGGAACTCTTCTCTTTCTCCTCTTTTACCTGTTTTCATTGCTTCTTTGAAGGTTTCTTTGAAGGGATTGGTTTGTCTTGGTAGTTATATTCTTGTAATTCATGGTTTTAGGTTCTAATGTTGTCCAAGGAACTTGAGTTGCAAAAGTTGTAGCCATTTCTTCTTCCCATCCAATACTGCATGAATCTGACAATTCTGCCAATTGAGTTGTTTTACATAGGTTTTTCTCTTCTTTTTGCATGGATTATGCACAAGAGGTTCAAAAGTTCTCTAGGATCACCTCTTTGCTAATGCTTCTCTTTATTCTTCTTGTGAATGCAGAGGCTCTTGTATTGAATACAAGTGTATGAGTAATACTACATGAGAGGAATTCGCTTGTAATGATAGGTAGGAGATTACTCTTGCATTTGAGACATTGGTAAATCATTCAAGTAAGCATAAAATCCTTTGCCAAAGAACTTATGCATCTGAAATGAAATTTTCCCTTTGATTAATTGGTTAAAAACTATTTGATTCATGTCTATGTAGTCTATAAGGTGCTCAAAAGCATATATAAAAGCATTAGCAATGGTCTTGATAGGCATGGTGTAACAATTTTCCTAGTTGATATCAAAATGAGCATGAAATATATAAAGGCCAGCTCTATGTCCTAATGTTGCATTTGCTCAAAATTCTTGAAGGTTGTAAGCTTCAGCTTCGTAATGGTGGTTTTAATATCTATTGCTAGAAAATTCAAAGCACTAGCTATAGCATTCATACCTACTTTGATTACTTGCATTTGTCCTGAGAAGTCTTTTGTTAATATATTTTGGTAGTTATGTGTGTGAACACACTTAGGACCATTGGGGTACTTTTTTCCCTCTTTAGGAGGTTTTTTTCCCAGCATCTTAATACTCCTATAACCCTAATGGATCACCTATCCTTTGTACATTCACTTGGTAATACAATCTATATTATGTTGTGCTCTAAGCTTCTTCTTGTTCTTCCTTGCATTGTTCATATGCTTTCGTAGACCTCGAACTCCAACAATTGGTATCAGAGTAGTTCGATGCTTCATCTAGGGCCTCATCAACACCCCTCCAATCATAGTCTCAGAATCATATGCGAATTGGTGAGCATACTCGGGGTAATTATGGATTCAAAATAGCTTCATTTTGTGGCGCCAAGGTATTTTCCACATCAGAGTATTTAGTCACTGGCCATAGTTGAAAGCAATGATGTATTATGTATGTTGGTTGTCGAGGATAAGTTGGATGGTACTAACAAACCATTGTGGGCATATGTGATGCATCGTGTATTTGTAGAAAAAAGTTCATGGAGTATTGTGAAAAGTGTTGAAAAATATCCTACTACAATTACAAATACAATTATTGAAGGTGATGCAAATGATGTTTAAGATGATGAACTTCAATCTCCTAGTCCTATTGTAGTTACAACTACACCTACTACATAGAAACCTCATTGGGATGGCAAAGATGCTTAAGCACATGCATTAATAGCTTTGTCTTTCAAACATGCCATTATCCCTTACATTCACTCTCGCAAGTCAGCAAATGATGCTTGGGATACACTTACAACTTTATACCAGGAAACAAATGAGGTTCGTGTTTCTTAAGTCCCAAAACACTTGGAGAGTGAGCTTATGAATGAAGAAGATTCTATAGAAAGTTTTTTGACAAAGACCAAAGATTTGAAGGGGCAGTTGATTTCTGTTGATGAAGACTTAAGTTGTGCAAATTGTTCTTAATGGTCTTCCAAATTCATATAAGAGTTTTACTTCTACTCTTTGATTGATGATGAAAACCAATCCAAATGCCTTAACATTTGAGGATTTAGTTTCTTTTTTGTTGTACGAAGATTAGTCTAGGTAGAACAGGTCAGTTGTGCATATTGTAGATCAAGCTTTTTTAGCTAGTTATAAGGGCAAAGATAAATGGAGCTCATCTATTGGTAACCAGAAATATGTTAATGTTGTAGTCAAATAAAAAAGACAAAGATGAGAAGAAAACAAAAAAGACAAAACAGTTTTGCAAATATTGTAAGCCAAACAATCATTTCATAAAAGGTTTTCCTAAACTGGCTACAAAAGAGGCAAAGAAGAAAGAGGTTGGAATGGTTGTTGAAGAGGACTCTACAACTTTTACAGAGTCTTCTAATCTTGTTCAGAATGAAGAATGGGAATTTACTACTCTTTGTAGCTATGAACCATCTTCTCATGAGCAATGTATGTCTAATGTAGACTAAGTGTTTGGTACTTTGATAGTGGGGCAACCAAAAATACTACCTCACAATGCAATTTTTTCAGTTCACTTGAGCCTATCCCTACAGGGAATATTGTCACATGTGCTAACAACTCCCCTTATCCTGTAATGGGAGTCGATAATATCATTCTAACTACTACTAATGGAAGTTCTTTCACATTGTGAGATGCTTTATGTGTGCCACAAATCAAGAAAAAATGTGTTGACAGCTTTAGCATTAGCCAAGATTGGCTTGGTTGTCAAATTTCTTGATGAAATATGTACATTTCATGATCTCTCAAATAGTGATGTTATTATTGCTTCTAGCATTTTATGTTGTGGGTATCTCAGATTCAAAGCTTTGGTGTGCATGATTTGGTCACCTGAATTTTGCCTATAGAAATTTGAAATGGTGTCTTCTCTACCCAAACTTGAGGCACCTTGTAGACATGTCTGTAAAGGTTTTATTATAAGCAACATGCAATGTTCCTCCTTCCCAAAGGATGGTTCAGTTTCAGCTACAGATAAATTGCAACTCGTTCATAGTGATTTTTATGGTCCTATGGAGACACCTTCATTTGGGAACTACCTTCACTTCATCAATTTTATTGATGAAATCTCTAGGCATGGAAGCAAAGTCCAAAGTGTTTATGTGCTTCAAACAGTTATTGATTATGGCTGAAAATCTATCAACATGTAAATTGGGCACCCTCTGTTCTCATCGAGGGGGGAATACATGTCTTTAGATTTTAATGCATTTCTTGTTTAGCTTGGGATAAAACATTGATGTACAATGCCATACACACCTCAACAAAATGGAATTACTAGAGAAAGAACAAGTTTCTCATGGAAATGGGGAAGTGTATGGTCAAAAGTTAGGCTTTACCACAT
>CM035411.1:83353538-83358538 GCA_020310875.1 Ceratopteris richardii
ATATACATATACATATATGCACACACACACACACACACACATATATATATATATATATATATATATATATATATATATATATATATATATATATATATATATATATATATATATATATATATATATATATATACATAGTGCGACCGAGAGATTTAAATCGTAAGATTTAAATCGAGATTTAATCGTTTAAATCGTTAAATTCGTCTAGACCCAAAATAAAAATCGAGGTTTTTATCCACTCAAAGAGATTTTTATTTTTTTCCATAAAAAGTACACACACATACATACATATATACATACATACCTTTATATATATATATATATATATATATATATATATATATATATATATATATATATATATATATATATATATATATATATATATATATATATATATATATATGTGTGTGTGTGTGTGTGTGTGTGTGTGTGTGTGTGTGTGTGTGTGTGTGTACATATTTGCATGAATCATATTAAACTGAAAGCAATATATCAAATCAAAATACATCCACTCTCTCTCTTTGTATTGTGTAGAGAAAGAAGGCCGCAACAATGATTGCCTATAGGCGTCAACCTCCCTAGACCCTCATGTGATAGGCTCTCAAGTTTCAGCCCAAAGACTTGAGCCCCATCTAGCTATGACAGCTCAATGAACATAAAAGTCATAAAACAAAAATCACAAAAGCAAAAACTTAAAAATAATTTATTCGACCAAAATCACTTTTAAAAATTGGAGGGAAAAAAATAAAAATCGTTCCTTGATGGATTTAAATCGTAGGGAGAGATTTAAATCGCGAGAGGTTTAAAAGGTTTTTATTTTGGAGCAAAAAATCGCGATTTCAATCTACTATGTATATATATATATATATATATATATATATATATATATATATATATATATATATATATATATATATATATATATATATATATATATATATATATATATATATATATATATATATATATATATATACATACATATACATATACATATACATATACATATACATATACATATACATATACATATACATATACATATACATATACATATACATATACATATACATATACATATACATATACATATACATATACATATACATATACATATACATATACATATACATATACATCTACATCTACATCTACATATACATCTGCATCTACATCTACATCTACATCTACATCTACATACACATATACATATACATATGTTGGGGATAAAGGCCCCAAGGACTCTCCTTTTGTATATTTTGACCCTTCCATGTGAAAGCTCTCTTCGAGAGCTTTCCAGACATATTTTTGTTGTATTTTTTGGACCCCAAATTGGGGAGTTATAGGCATTTACATTATTTTTATGACTTTTGGTCATTGGCCATGTGTGAACATGCCCAAATGACCTAAAAGTCACTTATCAATAAGACTTGGTCCCAAATCTCTCATAACTTGATTGGGACTTCTTCAACTTCAGCTTCTCCATCTTCTTCTCCAAATTTCTGCGCAGGTTTCTCTCTCTACTTTCTCTCTCCTCACGCAGCAGCCCACTCCCTTGGTGTTTGGAGCAACCGAGCACATCACGACGTAGCTCTCCGCGGCCTCTTTCAACTGGTATCAGAGCCTTGAGCTGTTCCATCGCGACAAAGTTGCTCGAAGTGCTTTTCCACTTGAGCCTATGTTAAGCTGAAGGTGTTTTCTTGCATTTGGGAGAATTTCATCGCGAAAAACCTTCTTTTTTCGCGATAAAAGTGTTGTTTTTGGAGGATTACTTCAGCCCGGAGCAAAGCTGAAGCAAATTTTGTGCTTTTTAGAGAGTTTCATCGCGAAGAATCTCTTCTATTCTTCTTTTTGTATCCCCACAGGTCTTTTTCAGCATCCACATTGCTGATTTTTTCATCTACAGGTCTTTTGTGGCAGAAATTCTCTCATTTTTCAAGTGGGAGGACATGCACAAAGATTGAGGAAGTGCATACTTGCTGGAAACTTATTACAGTAGGTCATTTCTCTGATTTTACAGGTCATATTGCTGCAAAAATTGGGGCTTTTGTGAAAACAAGCACCCATTGCCTTGGTTTTACATCTATGTATGCCTTTTGTGGTTGAAAAACAACAAATTTGTTGTTTTTGATGCAATTACAGCTTGCTGGAATTTTCTGAAATTTTCTGCAGAAAATTTCAGAAATTGTTTTTTGCAAGTTTTGAACAGTTTTTGGGTTTAATTTCTCAGCTATAGTCTCCTAAGGTAATTGCGCACAGGACAGCAGGTGAATTTTACCTTTTTGGTGAAATTTTGAAGCTCTTAGTGTGCAAACATGGCCTCTACCTCCTCTGATGTCAAAAGCTTGTTTGAGATCAAGAGATTTGAAGGTAATGGTTTCGATTTGTGGAAAGAGAGAATGTTGGGCATCCTCTTTCTTAAAGATTGTGAAGGGGCTCTTGAGGAAGTCAAGCCTGAAGATATGACAGATGCAGCATGGATGAACCTAAACAAGAAGGCCATCACTTACATCAAGATGGCTGTATCAGATGAAATCTTAGTGGATTTGAAAGGCCTTACAACTGCTTTTGAGGTATGGGAGAAGCTGAAAGCCACTTATGAAAATACCACGCCTGTAAATCAAGTGCATCTTATGCGTAAGCTAGTGTGTATGCAGCTTGATGAGTCAAAAAGTGCGGCTGAGCACTTATCTTTGTTTACAGGTACTCTTTCACAATTGCAGGACTCTGGATTACCTCCATTTGATGATAAGCTTAAGGCCATCTTCTTGTTGATGACCTTACCTGATTCGTGGGAAACATTGGTTGTTTCACTTTCGAATAGCCCCAGTCTTACCTTTGATGGTGTAAGAGGTTCTATTTTAAATGAGGAAATCAAGAGGAAAGCTAGTGGAGAGGGCAGTGGTTCAGCCAATGTGGCTAGAGGAAGAACAGAAAAGAAAAGTGGAAATGTACAGAGGAACAGGAGAAAAAGCAAAGGCAAGGCTGAAGTGACTTGTTATCAATGTGGTAGGAAAGGTCACAAGAAGCCTGATTGCAGATTCTATAAAGCTGAACTAGAAAGAAAGAAGAACACAGGTGACAGGAAGAAAACGGACACCAAGAATGAAGCACATGATACCTCAAAGGACAAAGACAAAGAGAAGGCCAATGTGGTCTCTAGTGTCATCATTGAGGAGCTATCAGATGCAGAAGATATACTTTGTGCTACTATGGAAGCAGAGCATGCTGAAGTTATTGATCCTTCTATTAATATTCATGCACAAGATATGCAGATCACAAAGAGGGATTTGATTGATGCCTTGCTTACTGTGAATGATGCTTTGTCACAAACATGGATTGTAGATTCAGGTGCATCGTTTCATGTAACTCCTATTAAGGAGTGTTTCACTACCTTTCATGCAGGCAGCCATGGACATGTATATCTTGGAAATAACCATGCTTGTTCAATTGAAGGTATTGGCACAGTGCATCTCACAGTGGATGGTACCAATGAGCTGGTTTTGCATGATGTAAGGTATGTACCAAGCATCAAGAAAAGCTTATTGTCTGTTGGGCAAATGGATATGCATGGATATAGTACCCTCTTTGAGAAGGGGTCATGGAAGCTTATCAAAGGCTCTAGGCTGATTGTTAAAGGTACAAAGAAAGGGACTCTTTATTGCTTGCATGGTAAAGCCTTGCTGGGCAAGTTTATTGCTTTGGCTGAAATCCATTCACATATGGAATTATGGCATAAAAGGCTTGGTCACATGAGTCAAAAAGGCCTTGATAAACTATGTAATTTGGACAAGTTTGATGCTAAAGGCTCAAAACTTGATTTTTGTAATGAATGCCAATATAGTAAGCAAGTAAAGAATTCTTACTACTCTGGTGTCTCTCGTAAGTCTAATGTGCTTGATCTTGTTCATTCTGATGTTTGTAGCATGCCCACAAAATCTATGGGGGGTGCTCTTTACTTTGTTTCTTTTGTAGATGATTACTCTAGGAACCTTTGGGTATATTTGTTAAAATCTAAAGATGAAGCCTTTGCTGCATTTAAGAAATTCCATGCATTTGTGACCACTCAAACAGGTAGAAAGCTGAAATGCTTACGTACAGATAATGGGGGTGAGTTTACAAGTGCTGAATTCAATAGATTTTGTGAAAATCTTGGTATTAAGAGGGAGCTAACAGTCCCATACAGCCCCTCTTCCAACGGTGTGGCTGAAAGGTATAATAGGACTTTATGTGAGAGGGTGAGATGCATGCTGTCCACAGCTAATCTCCCTCATGGATTTTGGGGAGATGCTTTGAAAACTGCAGTTCATGTTTGCAATCGATCCCCTCATATGTCCTTAAAAGGTGGCATTCCAGAAGAGGTTTGGTCTGGCAAACCAGCTTCATATGACCACCTACGCATCTTTGGTTGCGATGCTTTTGTGCATATAAGGCCTGAGTTGAGAAGCAAGTTAGATGCAAAGTCCATGAAAGGAATCTTCATGGGTTATGGAGATGAAGGTGAAATGGGCTACAGGATTTGGCTACCTCAACTCAAGAAGGTAATACGCAGCCGAGATGTTGTATTTAATGAGGCAAGGCTGCTCAAAAACAATTGTGCCTCTAAAGATGACCATAAAAGAGTCAAATTTCAGCATGTACAGCCACCAGTTAAATCTGATATGGACCCTCGGGATGCACCACATATGGCTGGAAATGACAATGAGCCCGTGGTTATTGAGCCAGATGATGCTGGACAGCAAAATGATGCTCCTGAAGGGCATATGCAGCCACCTATTCATGCTGAAAACAGGGCTGGAAATGATGTACAGCAGCCTGTTAACAATGAAGAAGTTAATGTACCTCCTGATGTAGATCCATTGCCTGGTAATGTTGATCATTGGGTAAGAAGATCTATACGTCCTAGGAGGCGAGTGAATAGATATGATCCCTCTATACATTATATTATGTTATCAGATGAGGGTGAGCCTCTTACTTATAAAGAGGCAAAGCTATGT
>CM035411.1:83366038-83466038 GCA_020310875.1 Ceratopteris richardii
TTAACAGTTTCTTCCATCTACGATATTATCTCTGGAGCAGGTGTGCTGGATGTAAATCGTTTTTCATGCTTGAAATCCTACAAGTAAAGAAATTAAGAGGCAATCACAGACAGTTATGATCAAGATTAATATCATGAATTATACCTGTTTGTTCTCGAATAGACCCGAAAGATTCAATCCTCTGTTCAGAGATATCAGCTCAAATGCATTGAGCAAAGTAGGTTTTCTGGGATTTTGTACTTTCTGTTCCATGACCAAACACTCCTAGTCAATGCATGCAATATCACAAAATTCATTGTCACATAACAATCAAAGGATATAGCTGCTAAATACAGTATCACACAGGCATGCTTTTGTTTGATTAAAAACTGCATTGACATCATCCACATCAACATGTCGTTCTACTGCCTGCTTTGCTGGTCTAAAGCACCTCCTGAACCAGGAATCCTGAAAGACTTGCACCATTGTTATTCTCTGCAATGGCTAAAAAGTTTGATCACAAACAGAACTGCTTCGAGACTTGGCATATATCACTAAGTGAAAGCCCAAAACAGCAAGTAGACTTTCATTTGCTAATTAACGGATCACAAGATGTGCAGGAATGTTATATGCTTTGGATTGGGTGACAATATCCTTGATATCAATCTTCTCACTCCCAATGAAAACCATGGGGGTTAATTAAATTCTCCTTTATATATCTGATAATAGACATTCACAAAAATAAAGTTTCATAAAATAAATCACAAATTCAACTAACAACAATATCTCAATATGAACAAGACTTATTGTAATATACACCCTTCCTGTCACAAAATAACTAAAAAATAGATATATTCTCATAAGACAAACAAAGTCAACTTGTGTAACAAAAAGACACAAATTACACCAGATCAGTAGGAAGTCTTGTGTTATATCTTATGTTATAACAGGACTGACAAACACAAATCACAAAAACAAAGATATGGAAAATTACCTTCTTGTACAGGTTAGTAATGTTTTTGTCATCAAACTTTTTCTTGCCCTTAATAGATTCATTATACATTGTGCTTTGCACAAAAGAATATATTGAATCAACAAAGTCTCATCACGCACTTTATTTGCTAATCTTCAAGTCGTGAAACACTTTTAGTTGATAGCTTTGCCTCCAATCTTCTCTTCAATATTCTTTTTCTAACTCTTTGATCTATAAACAAAACAAGAAAAAAAACAATAGTATACAAATATAAATACATTAGATTACACACATGCCTATCTTACCTTTGTTTCCTTTACTCTATATCTATCTCTCTCTATATCAATCCCTCTCTTCCTGTCCACCTCTCTCTCTCTCTCTCTCTCTCTCTCTCTCTCTCTCTCTCTCTCTCTCTCTCTCTCTCTCTCTCTCTCTCTCTCTCTCTCTCTCTCTCTCTCTCTCTCTCTCTCTCTCTCTCTCTCTCTCCCCCTCCCTCTCTCTCTCTCTCTATCTACTCCCTACTCCTCTACATGTATAATCATCAAATCCAATTCACCTATGCATGTGTAATCATCAGCCATCAGAGATCTACTCTCTACTCCTCTCTCCACCTACTCTTTACTCCTACTCTGAGCATAGTTTTTGCCATCAATGTCACTCTCTCGCTTTGTCCCTCTATATTTGCATCAACAACCATATGCTTTTTCAATCTTTATGTGCATCAACAGTCATATGTTTCTCTCAATCTTTGTGCACATAACGTGGTCAATAGTATCCTTCATTTACCCCTCTCTCTCTCTGTCCTTTGTCCATTATAAAAAACACATCAATCAAATGGTAAAATACTCATATCTTATTCTCTCTCTCACTCTTTGATGTGTGTATTTGTGAGAATAGGCAAACGATGAATCTCTGTCTCTCTCTCTCTCTCTATGCACCTATAAACAAAGCATGAAAAAGAACACACAAGCACACACATATATATACACATACACATAAACACTTGTGTTCACTCTTTTGTCACTTTAACTTAACACACTAACAAATACATACAGTCCACTCATAACATACACACATCATCAACATAACACATACACACACTCATGCACTACATGCACACCATACACATCCCATAGATTACTCACGCACAACACACACATGACACACACTTACATAACAACCACATACACTTCACACACTCATGTATGGTTAATTTTATTAGGAACTCCTATAATCTCTCTTAAAGGCTTGAAACTAGGATTCATGAATGATGTGTGTGCCACTCTCCTCCCATCCAATATATCCCCTTGCATTCAAAATATTAATGCTCTCAAATGATCTAGTGTTGACATGTGGCCACCATGCAACACTCATCCCCATTACCATTGAATACCTTAGGATATCCCTCGAGCTAGGGACCTTGGCTATGACTAGCCCTTGTCCCACATACGCATGGAATGGTCTCTATAGACCAATGTCTAAAACTCTCTTCCCCTTCTGAAGATGGTTGTCCTAAATGATCAATGAGGGGAAGAACTTGCAAACTAGAGCTTCTGATTCCCAAGTAGAATCTATAATCCTCTCCTTGCTACTAGATACTCTTGGATGACATGATCTCTCCATCATTTCTGTCTCTGATCTAGTATCCTATCTAGAGAATGATTTGTGCTATCACTTTCCTGCAAATATGCAATAACCTCTATTAGATTATCCTCCCTCGAAATGTGCTTTCTAAGTCAACTCACATGAAATACTAGATGGACTCTGCAATCTGGAGGAAGATATAATTGGTATGCAACATCACTAAGCTTCTTAACTATCTTCCAAGGTCCACAAAACCTTGGTGAAATCTTAGTACACTTCCCTATGGATAGTGAAGTAGATCTAGCTAGCACTTGAAGAAAACTCTATCTCCTTTCTCAAAAACTTTAGGAGATCTCTTCCTATCAGCATATTCTTTTGTCCTATCGACTTCTTGCTGCATCTTGGCTTTAGGTATTTCTAAATTTGCTTGGAGGTTCATCAGGAACTTTGAAGCACTAGGACATTTCTATTGCATTCCTATGGTACTGGAGCAGTGGGATTCATGCCATAATTCATCTCAAAAGGAGACATTCCTGTCTCTTTATGAGTTCTATTATTAAAAGCAAATTCTACTAAATGCAAGTAGCTATCCCAATATCTCTGCCTCTCAAACACATATGCTCTCAACATGTCCTCTAGAATATGATTGACCCTCCTAGTCTGACCATATATTTGAGGATGGTCACCACTACTCATTTTCAATGACACTTTTAGTTTTTCAAATACAAACTTCTAGAAGTATCTTGTGAATCTAACATCCCTATCTAAAACTATGGATGTCGGTAACCCATGAAATCTGAAGACATGCTGGATAAATAGCTCCGCTACCTATGCAGCTTCTACCGTCTCCTATGTGGGTATGAAATGGGCCACCTTTCTCAATCTATCTACCACTACTAGGATTGTATCCTACTTCCTTTGGGTCCGCGTTAACCCCACTATGAAGTCCATGGATAACTATCTCAGTTGTGCTCTGGAATATGTAAAGGATGTAAAAGCCATGGTGTCTTAACTATTTTTGTCTTGTTGAACTAACACATAAAGCATTGTTGAACGTATGTGTGGCCATCTCTAGCTAGCCTAGGCCACCAAAATGTTCTTTTAAGAAGCCAAATGGTCTTGTCAACACCAAGATTCCTTGCACAAGGAACAACATGATTATCATGCATGATTTTTCTTCTCAAATCTTGGGAATCTGGTATGCAAACCTTTCATTTCCATTTGACTATTCCATTCTCCATTGAGAAATTGGAACACAGACTTGACTTGTTTGCTTTACTAGGGGAAGAAACAGCTAAAACTACCTCATCTCCTATAATAGAGTCATTCTTGATGGCTCTAATGATTTGTAATAAATGTGGATCTTCCACCTTTGCTTTCTTTATATCTTGAAGCAATGAGCTTTGTAAAATTGTAAAGCTCATTTGATACACTATCCGTGATAATGCATCAACTACAACATTCTCTTTGCCTCTTCTATATAGGATTTCCATGTGAAAATCCTGCATGAGCTCAACCCAACGAGCTTGTCTGCCCCAAAGATATGGCTTACTACAAAAGTACTTGAGTGTATGGTCATTTGTGTATACCTTAAAGTATGCACCTTAAAGATAGTGTCTCCAAACTTTAAGAGAAAGCACCACTGCATACAACTCCTATTCATGCACTTGCCAATTGTGTTGTGCACTACTCAAAATTTTTGCTTTCAAAAGCTATTGGCCTACCATCTTGGCTCAAGACTACCTCTATGGCTATGCCTCTAGCATCTGTCTCCAACTCAAATGGTTTTTATGGATCTACCACTTTGACTATTGGAGCCTCTGAAACAAACTGCTTTAGAGTATCAAAACTTTCTTGTTGCTCTTGCTTCCATGCAAAGGATACCTTTTCTTGAAGCAAATTCATCATAGGCACTATTATCGACAGATAAGATGAATTGAATTTTTTATAGAAATCAAAAAATCCTAGAAATAACTATAATTTGCCCATCTTGAGGAGTAGGTCAAGCTAGAATAACTAAGACCTTCTTGGGATCCATCTTAACCCCATCGATTGATACCATATGCCCTAAATACTCTATCTCTAGAAGAAACAATTGAGTCTTATCTAGATTTACAAACAATTGATTTTCTTTCAACTTATCTTAAGTGACTTTTATGCTCATGTACAGAACTACTATACACTAACAAGTCATCAACAAAATCCATAGGAACTTTCCAATGAATGGATGTAAAATATCATTCATCAACATCATGAAAGTAGCAGATGCATTAGTCAAACCAAATGGCATAACTAAATACTCGTATGCCCAAAACGGGTCTTGAAAGTTGTTTTATATGCGTCTTATTCCTATACTCTAATCTGGTGGTAGACACTTTTCAAATCTATCTTGCTACATACAATTGCTCCAACTTGAGCATCAAGGAGATCATCCATCCTAGGCATGGGATACCTATGCTTGATGGTAATCTTATTGAGTGCTTTGTAGTCGACACACGTCGTATAAGATCCATCTTTCTTCTTCACTAGAAGAAATGGTGCTGCAAAGAGTGAATAGCTAGGTCTGATTAACCCTTTCTCCAAACACTCGTCCATGAACTTGCGGACTTCATTCTACTGCTACAAGCTCATTCAAAATGGTTGTTGAGCAATCGGAATCACTCCTAGTGCCAATTAGATTCTATGCTCAATGTTCCTACAAGGAGGTAAATCCGAAGGTAATTCTTTTAAAAACAACTCTTGGAATTCTGCTCTTACTTTATTTGAAAGTACTTTAGCATTCCAACTAGAGTTACCTTAATTACAAGAATCTATCACTACACAAGACAAATACATGAAATAAAGAAAATAAATATACTTACAATCGATCTTGGGAAACTTGGTTTGCAATCACCAATCACATCTCTTAGAGATCTCGCTCTCCACAGATGAATAATTGCCTCCCCTCATGCTCAAACTAATAAACATGTGAAGCAAAATCTACGACTGGTCATTTCCTAGCATGCCACTTTTTACTTAGGGATACATAAAAACAAGCTTGTCGTGCTATGTGAAAATCCAATCTGTCCTCGTTGGACTAGATTTGGATGGGTAGACCTACTACTCGTCAGCCCCATGTCTTAATAACCTTCCCATCAACCAACTTCACTGTGTAGGCATAGTCTGATTGCACATTGTCTAAGTGTAACCTTCTGACTAGTCAAAAACTAATGACATTATGTGTAAACCCAATGTCAAAGAGGACCCTGACATGCTGTCTTGCCACGACTCCTCTCGTAACAATGAGTTGTATATCAAGGAATCGGTATCCTTTTTGTGCTGCTGGCGAAAGCATAATGTGTGGCACTGAAGGCACCTTCTTTGTGATCATCATGGACACTATAGGAGATTATATTTGAGATGGGGAGTCACCAAAATCCTCATCTACATCATTGTTACCATTAGTGTCCATGTGAAAGTCCAAATGGATACTCAACACTTTTGTATATGCTCCTTAACAAAACATATAGTGGCCTAGTCAGCCATAGACTATAAGTTCCACCGCATTTTATATAACCTAAGAAATTTGTGTTCATGGTCTGTGTACTATGTATTTTCTATGTATTCTACGACCCTTGTGCGGATTACTGAGTGCAGCATCGGAGTTCGAATTTCTACCATGACGATATCGTCATGGAGCTCAGAGAAGGAGAATCCACTATGGTGCATCGCCGTCAAAATACTTCAATCACTCCCCACTCGAGTGTGATTTATGACTATAGCCACTACTATCTTTTTCTACTTAGGATAGTCTTTAAAGTGGTGATGTCCTAAGCATCCATAATATAATATTTCTTTCATCGCCTTCTCTATTTGCTGAGGGATAAGGGTGGACATGAGATAAGCCCTCTCAGCCAAAGCATACACCTTTCTCTTTGCTCCTAAAACTATCTTGATCATGTGAAGTAGCCATGTGGCTATCCTCATAGACTCGAACCACCTCAATGGCCCGTGCCAAATAGTGACACCATTCCTTTCTTACTAGAGGTTGAATAGTTTCTCTAAGTCCTAAGACAAACTTGTGAACTTGGAGAAACTTTGGCATAGAGTCAAGTACTTTAAGAAGTACCTCCCTATACTTATCCACATAGTCTTGAATAGTTTGGTTTTTTTGACTAATGAAAAACCAAGTGTCTAGTGATCTAGACCTCTCATCAGGTGGTACAAAGTTTTTATAAAAGAGGACTTTGAGCTCTTTCTTGTCTTGTTCAATCTTATGCAACCACCTATCGGCAACGTGCATGAGGTTATAGGTTGCCTGCTGATTCTTATGGCTATTGTCCACGATATCACATAGTCGAAAGTTTTGAGAATATGAGACTGCATCTCCCTTTTGTATCTTAGAGTCAATCTATTTGTGTTCCATTTCCATTTTATATTATAACCTTTGTATTTGGGTACCTTGCCATTTTCTTCTGCCATTGTATTCATTCTTCTTTGAGGGGAATTATCCCACATGAGATCTACTTTGGAGAGCCCCTCCCAAATCTAACAAGGAGGGCATCTCCCCCCATTTGTACTTGGTTAGAAGATTGAGGAGCCTACTCCATGCTCTTGGCAAGCTCATTTCTAATCCATGTGAGTTTACCCACTTCTTGGTCTACTCACTTTGAGTCTCTCACACTCTAACTTTTGTAAGTACACTCTTCTTTTCATTTTTCTTCCACATGTGTACTCTCTACATGGTATCAAAGCGCTAGGTGGAGGTCTTGGTGGTATGTTTGGTGATTTTGGTGGTGGTGCTTGAGTTTGGTGGTGTGGCTCTCCACCTATTTGGAGAAGCTTTCTTTTTGCCATCAGGTTGCACTCTTTAGGGCCGCATTTTGCCCATTTGCCCACCCTCCCACCCTTCTTTTGCCATCAGTTTTGATCTCTTTGGGACTCATCTTGCCTATTTTCCCACCCTCCCACCCTCTCTGTGGCATTATTAAGTGATTCTTTCACTATTTTCATACGTGAGTGGAGACCCAATACTGTTCTGTCATACAACATGGCACTTTGTTGAGAAATAACCATGCATATCAACTTTTGGAAGTGTTTATAAATAATTTGGTGTAGTTGAAGTGTTTAGAAACACTGTTGTGATATATTTTTTTCCTTGTCTAGGACAACACCTCTAATCATGATGCAACAATAGGATTCTTTAGTTTTCTCTGCATCATGATGAGCTAAATGGGATTCTTATGGCAGAAAGTGACTCTCAATGTGTCACTTGCCTACCTAATGCTTGAAGAGCACGAGAGTTCTCGTCTGCATAATGTATGCTCCTTGAAAGCATTCGGTCTTTGAGGATAGGCACTTCCACACTTCCACATAGAGACAGATATAGGGTGTGTTCTCACTCAGTATATGAGCCCATATCTACAGTCACATTCCAGATATCCATTGAAGCACTATGCATGTATCATCTGAAGTACCACCCCTATGTCAAAGAATAGTATCTTCCACGTCCCCCTACAGATCAGGCGATGAACTGGATGGTATTTTTTCTCAGACTATTTGACACACATCGAGCAAAGTACACCACATTTAAAGCTACAACATAGATAGAGAATTATCTCTCTGTTGTACTACGCCTTTGTATGAAGAAGTATCGATTGCATGAGAGCGGTGCTCGTTTCTCTATACAATAGCCAAAGCGAAAGCAATCAACACAGAGAATAACAAAAAGAATTGCGTAGTCATTTTGGATCTCTCATCAGTGCTAAGCACAATCTCTGTCGACAGAAGAGCATACTCCTTCACCATTACAACAGCCTTTGAGATATTGACTACAACAGTCAAGCACGATGACGCCTACAACAGTCTCTGAGAAATACAGAGAGAGAGAGAGAGAGAGAGAGAGAGAGAGAGAGAGGGAGCCAACAAGCTCCTTCTAAAGCTCATGCGCATTGCACAACTCGAACCCCATCATCTCTGTGCTGCCTCCGAGCATATTTGGCATCCTTTACTTTTAGACCAAAGACAAGGTTCACATGCAAAACACACACACATAACATATGTCCTTTAGCATCTTTATGGGACTTATCTTACCCAAGGAATGCAAAGGCATATAACACTCATTCAAAACCCTGTTCTTTTGTGAATCTCCATTTGGCATTACTCAAAAGTTACTTTGTATGTTCTAAAGGGATGAATCCTACCCTTTGACTCTACTTGAGCACATCATTTGGCACTAAGTGCCCAACATTGTACACTCAAAATATAAAGAAGATAGTGTTTGCGTGTGCATTGTGAGTTGGAGGCTAATTTAAGCCCACCCACAAGTTCTCTCAAAGTTTCTAAGCCTACTCTTACGCTCAATTGGTGTGCAATGGGCTAATCTAAGCCTCCCTCTTGCATCGATCCATCTCAATGTTTTTGCAAGTGCAGGGCTAATCTAAACCCCCCCGCAAGGTGTCTACTTCATTTTTGGTGCAAGTCTAGGGCTACTCTAAGCCCCCCACCCCTACCCCAACTCAAGTTTGTGAACCATTTTTTATTGCAAGTGTGGTAACTTCGGCTTGATAGCCATCATGTCAACAATTTCAAACGCCATGTCCTCGACTCAATTGTACTTACCCTCTTTTACACCAATATTCATGCCAAAAGATGAAAGGCTAAATGGCACAAATGATAACCTATGGAAGGATACTATTAGGGCCTATCTCTATACAAACCTGTTGTGTGAGATGGTCGAAGGTACAGAACAAGAGCCCAATAAGGAAACCGATCTAGGAGCTTGGAATAAATGGAATGTAAAGGATAAGCACACATTAGGCCAACTTCTCCTAGCATGTGACGAACTGACAAAAGGCCACATCATGGCATGTAAGAATTCAAAGGAAGTTTGGGATATTCTAGAAAATCTCTATGAGGATAAAACACCTTCTAAGATTTATACTCTAGAGGCTGAATTTCACAATATCACTATATGTCCACAAGACAACATCACAAAAGTGATTGCCCAATTTAAAGATTATCAACACAAGTTAGCACTTTGTGGATTCCAAATTTCTAGTGGAGACATGGCTATAAGATTTCTTAACAAGCTTCCTAGGTCCTATGAAACATTCGTAACTACTCTGTATAACAGAGGTCAAGCACTCACTTGGGAAGAAGTTAGGTGATTGTTGCTTCTTCTGTTTGGATTGCTTCAATCCCTTTTCTTCCTTCAACTTCTTTCAAAACTTTACCTCTTCGGAAGTCTTTAGCTGGTTCTCCTAATACCACAGACTCTACAGTAGGTTCTTCTTCTTCTTCTTCCTTGATTGCTATTGTAAAGCATGAAACATTATTGGTCTCCTCAATCCAATCCATGATGTCGCCTAGATCTTCATTAGATATTTCTTCCCCTATTTCAACTTCTTCCTTGATGTCCGGTGATTTTGTTTTATATGGCTCTTTGTGAGGCTTCCCGGATGCCCATTGGGCCGCCCAGCCAATTGTAGGGGTAGCCCAAGATCGAGGATAAGCTGCCCATTCAGGTGCCCATTGTGGAGGCCCTTGAGCAGAGTATGGAGCCCAAGCCTCTGGAGTGACCCACCTACTAGGAGGCGGAGGTGCCCAGCTTGGACTAGGAGGTGGAGTCGCCCAGCTTCTGGAGATAGAGGAGGCGCCCAATTTGGATTAGGTGGTCTAGACGCCCAACTTGAATTAGGAGGTGAAGGTGCCCTTTCTTGTCCTGATCTTTCTTGATTATCCAAAACCCATGGTGGAGGAGGTGTGGCCCATATGTTTGCTCCTTCTTGTCTAGTTTGTTGTTCATCTTCTCCATTGTTATCTTCCTTGTCTTCCTATGTAGTTTGCTCTGGATGGAGAACAACTTGAGAAGTACCTAGGGCTTCATCTATTCCTCCTTCCATCTGAAGCTATCTCATTACCTTGTCTGGTCCAGCCACCCATAAGGTGTCACTACCCCAATCATGTACCACCTTACTGTGGCGTAGCCATGACCTTCCTATCAAAAGAGGAAATCCTCCCTTCACCTTTGGGAGTGTTATTACCACAAAATCCAACACAAATTTTAGCTTATGGATGACAACTTCAACCTTTTCCACTATGCCTAGTGGGCTTACCTTGCTTTGGTATGCCAATGATACTGTAAAATGAGCATCCTTAGTTGGTTTCAGATTTAGCAATGTCATGGTGTACTCAGGCATCAAATTAATACCAGATCCCCCATCAACTATAACTCCTACCAAGGGAGTTCCTTTGATACTTACAGTCAATCTAGGGCTCTTGTAATCGGTAAGAGGTTCCATCCTAGATGGTTCTGAGCTATAAGTTGAGGGTATAGGTATTTGTTGGGAAATTAGAGAAGTGAAGCCTTGCCCGCCACTTAATATGGTACAAGGGTCTAACCCATTTATGGAAGCCATTACTTCTCCTCTGAATCCAGGACTCATAGCTAGCAAGTTATATAACGATACCTGTTGGTAGGTGCTCTGCAAGACTTGAACTACAGTGAGAAAGCCTTCTTGATTGTTCCTTGAAGTAGATCCATTCTGAAAGTGCCTTAGGTCCTCCTTAGATACTACATAAGCTTTGTCAATAACTTGCTCATTAGTATCTTCATTTCTTCCTACTCTTCCCAGTGAGATTTTCTCCTTGTCTTGGTTGTGGTTGACTCCCTGAGAAGGTTCATGCCCCATGGTCCTTTTTCCCTTGCCCTTTGTTGAATCTGTTGCTTCTTTGGCAGCATCTTTCAAAGTTGCCTTCTGCTTTTGTGCCCTAGTCATTACTCCAGGAAGTTCCTCAAGTTGGACTACTCGGGCACTTGGAGAGTCTACATTGCCCTCATCATTAGATATTGTAATCATATGTAGGGGGCAGGAGTTACCTGGTGTGCTTGTAGACGGCATTGACTTTGGGCAGTCCTTTGTATAATGATCCCGTGTCTCAGGACAGTTTTTGCATGGTGGGGCATCCTCAGGAAGTGAACATTTACTTTGGAAGTGTCCATACTCCCCACATCTGTAACACATTATAGGCCTAGGTGGTCGGTTCTGACGAGGCCTACCTTCTTGCCGTTGAGGCCCTTGATTGGTGTAAAAAGTAGTTATAGGAGGTGTTGTAGTGGATGGTAAGGGTGGTTGCCCTAACAATGAGGACTTCGCCACCCCTACCCATTGCGCTGTCGGAGGTTGTCCTGGCATCATGGCCTGATTTCCAAGACCCTTCAGAAAATAACAATCCTTGGCCTCATGGCCACCCTTTCCACAAAACTGGCATGTTAGCCTCCTTGGACATTCTTGTGATGTGTGTCCTTGAGTACTACAAAGAGAACACCATAGTCCAGTTCTTACCTCCCTTAATGTTTTGAGTTCTTCAAGCTCTTGTCGTATTTGAGCAAGACCTTCCGAAGTACCCTTATCCTCTTCTCGATTTCTTTGAAGCTTTAAAGTCTCTAGTTCCTTCCTCAAGGCTGTCACCATGTCTTCCTCTTGGGGGAAAGTCTTTCCTAAATGTGTTCCAAAATGAACCCTGCATCCTCAATCCTTGTGGCAGCTGCTTCAAATTCTCTCAAAGTGGCGGTCTCAAAAGCTCTCTCAGCTTCTGCTGTGTAGATTTCGGCAAGGCCTTATCCACCCACTTCTTAACAAGGAAATCCCCTGGTGATTCCGGCAATCTTGCCACGAGTGACCTTGCCCACGTCATAAGTTCTGAAAATGATTCTCCCATATGCAAGATTAGATTCTCAAGTTCATCTAACGTTCTTTCTGTACAGTTATCTAGCTGAAATGCGTCTGTGAATTCGGTCCTCAATCCTTCCCATGTTTGGAAATGGTTTTCCACGTACTGGCTGAACCATTTGTCCGCCAGTCCTTCAAGAGTTGATGGAAAGAGAGCAGGGAATGTGTCTTGTCATTGTTGTAAGCCCCTACTCTTACAAATTGAAAGAAATGTTCGTACATGATCTTCAGGATCTTCATTAGCAACGCCATGAAATGAAGAAAATCTAATATTTATTCTTGACAAAAGAGTGGAGAGTTCCTCTACCATAGCCTTATTAAGAGGAGTGTCTTGAGGTAAAGTCTTTTGAGTTTTAGCCTTGTCGTCTACCCCTTCTATTCTAGAAGCTAGGCTTGAGGCAGATAGTCTTCTGATGGGTGTTAGGTAAGGGTCTGGTCTTCTTCTGTGGTAACTTTTGATTGGTGTCTTCTTAGGGCTTAGCTGCTTATCTTTGCTAGCTCTGGTGTGGGTCATGGACCATCTTTGGAACTACTTCTAATGGAGGAAATCGCCCCAATGAAGAGGTCGCCCCGGAGGATTCTTCGCCCAAGAAGAGGTTACTCCAGTGGGGGGAGGAGGAGTAGGCACCCAAGAAGCCAAGAAGGAGGATGAGGAGGAGTAGTCGCCCAAGAAGTTAGGAAGGGGGAGGAGGAGGAGTCGCCCAAGCCAAGAAGCCAAGAGAGGATGAGGAGGAGTAGGTGCCCAATAAGCCAAGAAGGAGGTGGAGGAGGAGGGTCGCCTAGGAAGCCAAAAGAGGAGGAGTCATCGCCCAAGACTCCAAAGGAGGAGGAGTAGTCGCCCAAGAAATTAAGGAGGAGTATTCGCCCAAGAAGTTAGGAAGGGGGGGGAGGAGGAGAGGTGGCCCTGGGCACTCAACCCTAAGTGATTTCTCAAGGAAAAGGGTACTCAATTCTAAGTGATTTCTCAAGGAAAAGGAAATCTCCAGAATCCCTGTCCCACCGGG
Source organism: Ceratopteris richardii (assembly GCA_020310875.1). Taxonomy (NCBI): domain Eukaryota; kingdom Viridiplantae; phylum Streptophyta; class Polypodiopsida; order Polypodiales; family Pteridaceae; genus Ceratopteris; species Ceratopteris richardii. Next base: position 83,379,292 of record CM035411.1, read on the forward strand.
CATGCCAAATTTTCACCTGTAGGTGGTGAAGTGAAGTGTGTGGGTGCAGGGAATGCAAAATGCACTACTCCTGGAGCATATGTAAGCACATGAACACATTTAAGCACATTACTATAATAGACACATATCCCCAAGCCTCCATATCATCACTGGAAACTACACTTAGAAGAAACAGACACAGCAGCAGCAAGCACGGAGAAGAATAGAGCACGAGACCACACTAACTAGAAAGCCAAATGTAACACAATCTGAATACGAGTCATTAGCTAATCATACCACAGCTAAGCATACTACTCATCATTCAAACACAAAACAGACAACTGAATACAACCTCCAAGTATTCTCACATAAGTGGCATCAGCAAATAACATAAGCAGCATAAGTAAATAACATGAGCAGGACTCAACCATCTACGAGTTCTAAGCCCGCTCTCACTCTCAGCTATATTCTACTGTAGTGTGCACTATATGCTCTATCTCCTATCGGCTATCATATGTCATCTGTGTCCTTCTCTCTTGAGGTTTCCCTTTTTATAGGAGAGAGGTGAGGAACCGGTTACAATAGGAGAGTCTGTTACATGGGAGTAATGGGAAGTTAATGCACTAGGCGGTTTCATTTGCCAGTCTGGCCGCCGCCAGTACCAGACTTTGTCGTGTAATGATGAGTGGCTGCCCCACTTGGCCGCCTTGTCAGGTCTGCTTGTCTGGGCATGCCTTGGGCATGTAGTCGCCCAACTCTACCATCTGGACGTCTTGGTGCCCAACTCCAGATTTTGGACGTCTAGTACCCAACTCCAGAATTTGGACGTCTGATGCCCATATCCAGTATTTGGACAACTGACGCCCAACTCCAATATGTGGACTTCTGGCGCCCAATTTGTTATTTGGTTCCTTGGTGCCATCCTTTACTCTGTCCTTCAAAAATTTATTCTACAGTGGTGCTTCATCACATATGTGCAATGACAAAGATGATTTTCATGAGTTTGAAGAGCATAAAGGTCAAGTGTATCTTGGAGACAACAAGTGCATTGAAATCCAAGGAAGAGGAAAAGTTCAAGTCACAAACTATGAAGGTGAGACCAAGTCACTCAAAGATGTTCTTTATGTAACAAGCCTTTGTAATAACCCTCTAAAGGCCATTATAAAGTGCAACATGACAGTGCAATTCAATCACAACAAAGTTCAAGTCATTGATCGTGGATCAAATGAAGTGATAGCTCAAAGCTATGAAGACAAAGGTCTCTATAAGCTTTCAAGTTTTATGGCCAAAGATTCAAGTCTTAACTTGTGGCATTGTATATTTGGACATACCTCTTTCTTAGCTAAGATCTGTTCCAATCATCTTGTCCAAGGTCAAACCAGGATTGCACAAGTGGAATTAATCTATCGAGCATGTGCCAAGAAAACAATTGTCCCTTTGCCTATAGAAGCATCCATTTCTGCAAATAAACCCTTAGCCTTAGCCCATGCCAATTTGTGGACCTATGCCTACACCTTCTCTAAGTGGGTCAATTCACTTCTTCCTAATAGTAGATGACTTCACTAGATACACATGGGTTTATTCGCTAAAGCATAAAGAGGATGCCCTTTCCAAGTTTAAAGAGTGGACATAGACAATTCAAGAAGACTTTCTAAGTTCTTTGAAGGTCATCGGATCTGATGGAGACAATAGTTTTGTCAATCACAACTTCTCCAAGTACTTGAAGCAACATGGAATCAAGTATCAAACAATGCAAGATACTCAACAAGGTATTGCATTATAAAAAAGTCAAAGTGTGATCCAGATGGTCAAAGTTATGCTTAGTCAAAAGCAACTTCCACTAAAGTTTTGAGGTGAAGCAGTACAAACAGCAGTTCATATTTGGAACAGAGGATTCTCAAATGTCTTGAAGAACAAAACACCATTTGAGGCTTAATTTTAGAAGAATCCGAGTGTGATTTATTTTTGCGTCTTTGGTAGTGACGCCTATGTCCAAGGCCATGATGATGATCAGCCTAAGCAGCACATTTTCATCGGTTACAGCGAATGATAGAAGGCATATAAACTATACGTCCCAAAAAGTCACTTAGTTACAATAACCAAAGATTGCACCTTTGATGAACACTCTAAGTATTCATCCCTTTTGGATCCTCCCATTTCCGCTTCAGAGGGGGATCATTCCAGTTTTGAACAGTCACACTATGTGGAGCATGCTCTCTTTGTACATGACTTTCCCGATCATGATACTATTTTGGAGCATGAGGAATCAGAGATATCATCTCATCTTATACCTCAGATGGATACATCCCCATCTTGCCATCGAAGGTTTATATTTCCCCTCAGCTTCAGTTGGGCATCACTCCAGATCAGTGACTCATCATGTTCCATTCCTATCTTTGAGAGTCCACTTACCTCGTCTAGAGCAGCATTCTGAGCCTGTACTTTTCCATTCATGGAGTCAAGCATCTCTTCCTTACCATAGGATACTTCTGCGTCTACTTGGATTCATCATTTATTTGGACCCTTTTCTGAGCTAGCTTCTCAGTTCAGAGGGGGCTTTCATGGTCCCATCAACACATCTTAGGACTTTGTACACTACATGGAGGCTTACAACATACAAATGTACTACCATGTGATTATGATTTTGTGCTTCATGCTTTATATTTTATTTATGCAGGAACCACTTTTTGGTGATACACATCTCATGTTGGATATTGTCAAAGCTTTGGAGGTTCCCACGTACCACACGGATTCATCCTACCTATCTCACATGAAGGTGATCTCGTCTAGTGAGATCTTGTTATGTTCCTGTACCTTTTTGGTGGCATACCTATGGAGCATCCACTTGATCCCTATGGTGGACATCTTATGGAGTACCTGGAGATCCCGCATGGTCGATACCACTTGGAGGCTATGGATTTCCAGTTGGATACTTCCTATGGTGCTCGTGCTGCTTCTGCTACATTCTTGGTGGAACTTTCTCTCATACGCTAGTAGAACTTTCTTGGTGGAGCTACAGAGGGGGTGTTGAGAATATGAGAGTGCATCTCCCCTTTGTATCTTGGAATCACTCTATTTCGATTCTATTTCCATTATATTTCCATTTTATATTATAACCTTTGTATTTGAGTACCTTGCCATTTGCTTTTGCCATTGTATTCATTCTCCTTTGAGGGGAATTATCCCACATGAGATGTACTTTGGAGAGCCCCTCCCAAATCTATAAAAGGAGGGCCTCTCCCCCCATTTGTACTTGGTTAGAAGATTGAGGAGCCTACTCCATGCTCTTGGCAAGCTCATTTCTAATCCATGTGAGTTTACCCACTTCTTGGTCTACTCACTTTGAGTCTCTCACACTCTTTCTTTTGTGAGTACACTCTTCTTTTCATTTTGCTTTCGTGCGTGTACTCTCTGCACTACTCCCACTTGTTGAGCCACTACTCAAAAGTGTTGGACTTCAACGTCTCCGGAAGCACGCGAACAACATAAGGAAGAAGAAGAAGCTTGGAGCACAAGACACAATACTGAATGTATTACCACTAGAATGTGCAAAGATAAGTATCCCGTTAGGGAAATAGGCATATATATGGGGGGGGGGAACTTCCTAAAGAGGGAAAAAAGTGCCTCGGTAGTCTAGAGTGTTCCACACATTACTACCTAAATATATCAACAAATCCCCCTTGGAAGTGATGCACTGAACAAGGAGTTGGCACTCATGTATAAGGAAATGCCAAGCTATGTGGAATCAATCCACAAAAGGAAGTAAGCCCAAATCTTTGCGAAAAGCTTCAAACTTCTCCCTAGGCAGAGCCTTCGTAAAAAGGTTTGCAATGTTCTCCTGCGTGGGCACATATGCCAAGCTGATCTCCCCCACAGAGAACCTCTCCCTAACATAATGATAATGCACCTCAATGTGCTTAGTGCAAGCATGGAACACATGGTTCCTTGCAATTGCCAATGTGCTCTAGCTATTAGTGAAGATGGTGGTGGCAGAAGACTGATCAACACCCAAATCATCCATAAGGCATCTGAGCCACACACACTCAACAATCGCAGTGAAAGCTACCCTATACTCAGCCTCACAACTGGAAGTGGCCATAGTAGGCTACTTCTTTCTCAACCAAGATATACATGAGCTACCAAGCATGAAGCAAAAGCCACTAGTGCACATACGATTGTCATAGGAACCAGCCCAATGACTATCAGAAAAAGCATGCAAATCTAGCGGTAGTGATCCCCCTTGGGATAAAACAATCCAAGTAGCCAGGTACCACTCAAGTAGCGAAAGATGCGCTTGACCGCCTGCCAATGCTTGACACTTAGGCAATGCATAAACCTGCTCATCTGTGGGACATCAAACTGAATATCTGGCCAAGTAATGCATAAGTAAATCAAGCATCCATCAACCTGCTAGAGAACAACATCAAATGCATCTCCAACATCATGATGACTCAATCGTAAACCTGTCTTCATAGGAGTGGCAATAGGCTTACAGTCTTCAAGGCCAAAATGCTGCAATAATGTGTCAATATATTTCTTTTAACACAAAGCCATTCCATTGTCAACTTGCATAGACTAAAGGCCCAAATAGTGATGCAAATGGCCCAAATCAAACATCTCAAATGAGGCATGCAAATCAGCCTTAAAATCAGCAACATGCATGTCATGAGGACCAGTGAGCAACATGCCATCAACATACACCACAATGATCAAAAGCACATTATTAGCACGCTTAACATATAAGGTGCTTTCAGTTGGACTGTTCTCAAAACCATGCGCAATGAGATAGGCATGTATCTTTTCATACCAAGCATGCGGTGCTTGCTTTAAACCATATAATGCCTTCTTTAACCTACACACCTGGCTTTCATGCGGTGCTTGCTTTAAACCATATAATGCCTTCTTTAACCTACACACCCTTTCAGATGGTGTTCGGTCAGAATGCGGTGCTACCCTTGGACTTTTTGATACCTACATTGAAGGTAGCACAAGAGCATGACTGGACAGGCCATGAACTCTCCTCTCGAATCTTTGATCTTGAACGTCTAGGCGAGACACGATTGAGAGCTGCAGCAGGAATCTACGCAGCGAAGAAGAGGCAAAAGGCATATTTTGATACACATGTGAAGGATAAAGGCTTGAAAGCAGGAGACCTAGTCCTAGTCTACACATTGAAGCAGCATGCATGAAAATTAGAGAAAAGAGTCTATGGACCTATTATCATAAATAGGATTTCAACTAGTGGGGCAGTACAACTAGCCACCTTGGAAGGCGCTATTCTCCCTAGCTACATAAGCGGATGTAGAGTTAAGTTATACCAAGAACCCCTGACTGAAGAGATGTTAAATCGGCTCAACACTGCCAAGAAACGTGAAGAAGAGGAAAAACGAGTTCGAGAGGAAGCACAAGCAGAGGCCTTAGAGCACATCCGACGAATGAAATTGAGGAGGCAAGGGAGAGATCAGCCTATGATTGACACTCAAGAGTCTCCACGCTATCACATGGCCATGTGTGAGGCTTCAGGTGAACATACCCATAGGATAGTGGATCGACGACCTTTTGTGACCCTAGAAGTTGGGCAAGGAGACAGTACAAGGACCGCAAGAGCTTTAATTGATTCAGGTGCAGCCACTAGTGCAGTTCGGCTTTCTTACTGCCAGCAGCTACAATGGGAGGTAAAACCCCTAGAAGCATATCTGATAGGATTAGGAGGTGTTGAAACCCCTTGCATGGGAGAGGTGGAACTTCCCCTCTACATTCAAGAGGTCCTCATGCCAGCAAAAGTGCTAGTGTGTGAAGACGAGGATCTTACCGAACCTCTTGTCTTGGGCCAAGACTGGATCTATGATCACGCAATCAACCTCAACCTAAGAAGTGGATTTCTTCAGGCTTGGGTAGGCCAAAGCCGTCTTACAATTGAATTAGAAAATCAAGCACTCAAACCCTTAGAACAGGCACCAACTCTTGGTCCCTCCAGGAATCCACATGAAGATAACAATGTTGTTCTTGTCCAACCTTCTATGGTGCAGAGGATTGTCAATCTTACCAAAGGTACAGGAGTCAATGAGGAGTTCGCAACTGGGCCAAAGGAGATTCTAAACATGCAGACCAAACACCATACAACACGAAGGAGGCCGTTGATCAAGAAGCAAGAGTGCCAACTATTGCAACACGGAATACCTCGTGGCGCGAAGCAGATCTGGATACGCAAGGATGGAAAACCCACAGCTCTAGTAGCAGGCTCTCGAGGAGGCAACAAACAATCCACACCATTCCGAACACAAGTGAAGGAGTACCCTAGGCAATCTCCTAAGCACACCACGTCTATTTGGGTCCCTAAGCGGTCAATGAAGGCTAGCCCCAACGCTAGACACATATGGGTGCCCAAGGCCTGCTTACGAGCCCAAATAGCTCCAACTCTAGTCACTGACATAATTCAACACTCACAAGTCCTCTCGAAAAACAACGCAGGAACTCTACCTAAAGACCACCCTAACCCACACTCAGCCAAACCGAGGAATGTCTGGAGATGGGTACCCAAAAGGTCCCAAATCCATCACAACCTAATGCATAAATCTTTGCTTGTCTTTAGCGCTAAGAGCTACGAATCCTCCATCAAGGTTTGGAGACTTAAACCGTGTATCAAACCCCCTGACCCAATCGTGTAAATCCATCCACTCTGAGGAAGGTGCATTCTGAGTCCATTGCATAACCAAAGTATGCATCTAGGATAACACTAACCTCTAATCACCACTCACATCTATCACACACACTTCACCTCTAACCACTAACCATCGGGATTGTCATGTCAGTATTGTGGAGGGAACACCGTTACATTCTGTTTCCTATGCAACACTAATGTGCTTTCTTCTTCCAGCAGATAAGCATCAGAAGTATCATGGCAGCAGTAGCAGGAACAAGCTCCCAGGCGGGCACTGGTAATCAAAGCAATTGGGATACCATGCCTGTGGAAGCCCCACTGACAGCAAGGCTTGAAGAGCTTTTGAACATAAGAAGAATTCCTATCTCAGATCCACCAAATGGCCTAACAGAAAGAGTGAAGGGGCATTCTCACTGGTTCAATGAGATGCTTGGAGACTTGGGAGATGCCGACTACATCTAGGAGTCCAAGTTGGAATTCGGAGGAGTCTGGTGGACATTTCAATTCTTCTCAAGAGAATTTGAAACATTACAGAATGCAGATCCTCTTCAGAATATTTGGCAGAAAGCGGGTTTGCAAGATTACTTTAGTGCAGCTTTGCCTAGGCCGGATTTTCTCAGGTGCTACTATTTGATAGCTACACTGAAGCCGACTGGAGATAAGGATCATTCAGGCACATTCCTGGTGCCCTCTCTATCAAACCAGGAAGAAATGAAGAAGTTTGAGTTGAATGTTACTTTAATCAGGGAAGCTCTTCAAATGTATGGCACCCATGTTCCTTCTGATCGAGATCCTTTGATACCAGAGTCGATGAAGAACAACAGAATCAAGAAGTTAAAGGAAATGTGTGCCCTCACCCCCAACATCGCCATACCCCTGCGGATGTGCCTTCAGCACTTCGCATTTCCAGCTCAAGACCGCTTCACCCAACCACATAAGAAAATATGGTATGGATTGTACCTAGCAGAGATTGGAAGCTTGCCAATTAAAATGCCCGCATGGATCTTGGACCAGCTATATGAAGCAGGCAAGCGGGGCGTGAGGAAGCTTCACTTGCTCGAGGTCTTCATACCATCCTCATGTCTTCTCGGATTGACATTAAAGGAGGTGCTACTCATCACTGAGCTACACCAAATTTTGGCGCCGTTGCCGGGGACTTGAGCTTTGAGGACGAGCGTGTGATGGTAAGACGTAGACAGCACGCGTTGGAATGGTAAGTAATAGGTAAATTTCTGATTTTTCTCCATCTCCATCTCCATCTCCATCTCCATCTCCATCTCCATCTCCATCTCCATCTCCATCTCCATCTCCATCTCCATCTCCATCTCCATCTCCATCTCCATCTCCATCTCCATCTCCATCTCCATCTCCATCTCCATCTCCATCTTCATCTCCACCTTCACCTCCTTCTCCACCTTATATTCTCATTTCCAAACCATTTTCTCATTTGCTTTGTGTGAGTTTGAGAGAGAGCGAGCGCATGCATTTGTGTTGTGTGTTTTTTGCATGTTTCTTGCAGGTACCAGCTCCATCACCATCTCCAGCAAGCTCAGCAGGTATAGAATCTTTCTGCACAGGCCCCGAGGCATCGAGCTCGAGCTATCGCGACACTTCGAAAACTTTGACTAATCACGTTTCTGAGTGCACCACGACACTGCGCAGGCTGAGAGCACCTAGGATCACAAGACAGAACCACAAAATTCACCATAGCTCGACCTATCGCGACACCTCGAGGTATCGCGACACTCACGACTTATCGCGACACCTCGGAGTATCGCGACACACCGACCCGACCTATCGCGACACCTCGAGGTATCGCGACACTCACGACTTATCGCGACACCTCGGAGTATCGCGACACACCGACCCGACCTATCACGACACTCCAAGTATCGCGACACCCCGACCTATCGCGACACTCCCAAGTATCGCGACACCTCGACCTATTGCGACACCTCGACCTATCGCGACACCTCGACCCCGACCTATCGCGACACTCCCAAGTATCGCGACACCCCGACCTATCGCGACACTCCCAAGTATTGCGACACCCCGACCTATCGCGACACTCCCAAGTATCGCGACACCCCGACCTATCGCGACACTCCCAAGTATCGCGACACCTCGACCCGACCTATCGCGATACATGGGCTTAACGCATAAAATTTTAAAGTCAAATTAATGGAGTGAATTGAGGTATAATTGGGCCTAATTTTGGACACATTGGGATAACATTAGAGCCTTAGGAGTGGGCAAAAGACCTAGAAACCAGGGAGGAATTTCCTGAACCCTGAGAGCCTGTTTTGACCCCTACGTGCCTGAATGGTCATAACTTCACCATACAAACTCCGATTGATGAGATTTTGGTCTCGTTGGAAAGCTTGTTGAGAATCCTACGCGGACCTTGATTGGTTTTTGTAAGAATCATACGTGCAGTTTTAGAAAATTTATTTTTGAGTTGACCATTAGGTTGGACTAGGTGGTCATAAGGTTTTGGGGGAACGGTGAGTTACTCCAAGGGGGGCCTGTAATTGTTGATGTGTGTCTTTCCATCCCTTGTGGTAATAGAGCTATATTGACTTGTGAACTTTTGCAGGAACATTGTGTGCAAGCAAGGCATTCCAAGGCAAGCTACCAAGGGTGAGTACCAAGCTTGGGAGAAGGCTTCCTAGGCTTGTGCAGCAGTCTGAGCAACCAGAGAATTGAGGTTGGAAGTTCTCTCAACCCTCCTTTGTCAATTCCTATCCTAGGCTAAGCACGACTTAGGTGTGGTGATTAATTAGGGCTACGATAGGCATGATTCAAGTCCAAGAGAATTAATCAACTAAGTGCAAGCATTAAGTAGGGCTTAAGTGCGAAAACCCTAAGGGACTAAAGTAAACTTGAATCGATCACTTATCAAGTGCAAAATTCATTTAAGTACTCCTGACGACTTGATATCAGACAAGATCATAAACAAAATAATCAACTAAAAAGAACAAAGTGATTGGTGTTAAATAACCTGCGACGAGAGTGTACTTGGGATCAAGGGGGTAGAGAAACCAGGCATATGAACCTTAGATCGGGGTGACATCTAGGAAGGGATAGACAAAGCCTTAGGTCTTCAGAGGCTAGTGTCAACCACACTGCTAGGTCTTGGGCCCAGCAGTTGAGCCACCACTCATACTACCCTAGCTCTGAGACTAGTGAATCAGAGATGTCTCAAGGCATGGACAGACCTACGGGAAGTTCAGGAGTGCCATACTTTGCACAGGGTAGAAGGCCCTTACAAAACGCAACTCGAATACCATAGGACCAACCGATTAGGTGCTAGCATCTATGAGGACGGCCTAGGAAGATCTGTAGTACAGATTAAAAATCCTGACCAATCCATTGGACTTGAGCGCCCAGCTGTCAAGTTTGAAAACGGAGCGTACTTAGACAAGGAAGGGACAATATATGTAGTCACCAGTCATCCAGATAGGACTGATGAATTTGGGAATGTGGTCCCAGAGACGGACTTAGGTGACCTAGAGCAAGGAAACATGGGCGAAGAACCTAGGACCCCCCGAGGCAAATCTGTTCTCACTAGGATTATCACACCAGTGGGTTCCCCAGGACAACAAGAGCATAGATCTGCTTCTGAACCGAGAAACTGACGAAGCCTTTTGGAGGTATAAATCTGATCGGCCCATTGATATAGGAACAATCATGATCTATGAGTTTAAGGATCCTGATAGCCCAGGCAGAGTGACCTACTTAGATCACGCTTCAGAGAGGATCTTTGTGGTGACAGAAAATGATAGGCATGCTTACACTTGGAAAGGTGAATTTATTTTCCCCCGACCAAGATCGAATGTGTCCTATGGTCACCCTGGAGCAGGAACATTCCAAGCTCATGGAACTCCAAGAGATAGAAGTAGAGATAGGCCAGAGGTAAGCTTTGCCAACCCAGGGGGCAGAGAAAGAACGAGGACGGAAACAAATAGAGTGGAACCTGAGGTACTTAGAGCTCCCAGGAATCAAAGAAATGCGGATGAGTTCCCTCTACCACGACCTAGAGAGCACACAAGGACCTTGAGACCGACTCAGCTAGTTAAGTCCATGAAGAACTACTTCGATGGCACTGGAGATCCATATGATCATGTGGATGAGTTCAGACAAGTCTTGAGAGTTGAACAAGTGGAGGATCTATTCACGTAGTACAATGCCTTTGGTCTAACCCTTAGGAACACAGCCCTTACGTGGTTTCAACCATTGAATGAGAGACAGTTCAGGAGCATAGACCAACTCCTAGAGGCTTTCATTATTGAATTCTCTAAGAGTGGCATAAGACATAATACCTCCTCATTGATTCACAGCTTCAAGCAAACCCCTCAAGAGACCGTGAGACTTGCAGGAAGAAGATTTAGGCAGTACCTAGAGAGATGCCCTGTTCCTGAGTTACCCACACCAGCTAAGCAAGTGGCTTTATTCTTGGATGGATTGCTAAGTACCAAATTGAGATCATATGTGTACTTGAAGGACCCTAGGACCATAGAAGAATGTGTATGCATGTGCATTGACATTGAGGATAACCTAGGGGAAGAACTAGAGCTCTCTAAAATCTACAAAGACTCAGATAGTGCCTCTAGTCTCTCTTCCACTCAATCCACATCTATTGAGGAACTTGCAGAGAAAGTAGCTCAGAAACTAGGTGTCTCTAGCAAACAAATTCCAAGGTTTGCCCCTGTGAAAAGATGCTATACTTGTGAAGGCAACCATATGGCGAATGTCTGTCCCATTATGGCTCAACCCCAAGTAAACCCTAGTAGCCAATACTGCACCATAGAACGAAGATACACAAATCACACAGCACAAGACTGCCCATACAATAAGCAAACGGTTAGGCAAACCTACCCTCAGCCATACCCTCAACAAGGCAGATACCAGAGTCAATACCCACCACAACAGTATACTAGGCCTCAGCAAAATTACCAACCGCAATATCAGGCTCAGCTGAGACCCCAGCCAGTGCTAGCACAACAACCACCTGCTCCCACTAATGTGATCCCTGTAAAGTATGCAGCTGCAGAAGAAAACCTGAATAGAGCTATAGTCCCTGTAACACCATTGCTTTCTGAAAGTGACCCGAGTGATCATAGCTTTGATTCGACGCATATTGACAGTCCTCAGGCCTACTACATGCAATCTCTTGAACATGGTGAGTCCTACTATAGTGAGGAACCGAGTGAACCTAGTTGGGAGTCAGATTACACAAACGTCATGTATGCAAACCCCAACCCTAGACCCCAACCTAGGCAGGTAAGACCCCCATTCCCTAGAGGACCGTGCTACAGATGTCAGGGAGATCACCTCATTCGTGATTGCCCCTTACCTCCACCTACACAACCCCAGTCAGTGACAATTCAAGGCTTTTGCCAAGATTGTGGAAAGGAGCATCTCTTACGAGATTGTCCAAAGAACCCCAATAACATGCCAAAAATTACTCCTATCAATGTTGTTGGGTTAGTTGTAGACTCCACAGGGAGTGTGACTTTCACTGCACCTGTGCAAGTGATCATAAGAGCCCAAGCACTACAACAAAACCAAGGTGTTGGTCAGGAAAAGAGCCCCGAGGTGAGTGAAACAGAGAGCATAACCAAAAAGAGGACTAGAGCCTGGAAGGATAGTCATGAAAGAATGAAAAGGCAAATGGACAAAAAAGATGAGCGAACTTGAAGAAAGCTTGAGAGAAACCAAAGCAAAGATAAGTGAACTCGCATCTCAAAACCACTCTCACACCGCCCCTCCACCACCTCTCCCTTTACCCGCCAATCCATCTTCTTCAATTCCCCAACCTTTCAATACACCACCCTTAACCCACCCACCACCCAGAGTAGGATCCGTCCTAGCGGATCCCACTCCCGAGGACCTAAACATGATGCTTAGAGCATATCACGCCAGAATCCAAGAAGGGGCAAACGTAAATGATCATGAAAAGTGTTACCCTAGAGCAGAACTAGAGCTAGAACGAACCAAAATTTGTGCTAAGATGGTGGAATTGGCTCAAACTATGTTTGAAGCCAGTCGCCTCTTTAACATCTCTAGTTCAGCTAAGACGCAGTTACACTTTGATGGACTGCTAGAACGAATAGAGAGGCTAATTGCACAATAAAAAAAGGAACCCGCCTCTCAAAATAAGGGCAAGGCAAGTGAGAACGTGAGCCTACCTCCCCAGGAAGCCTACGTGCCTAACTCTACGGAGCCAGACACTTCATCTTCTATGAATCGGTTCACACCAGAATTCCTACGAGAGATTCAAGAAGACAAATGGGCTAAAGAAAGTGAAGTCCCTCCTCCCATTGAACTTGTGGATGATGCACACGATCAATTCCCACAGGACATCCCATCCATTTATGAGGAGCATGAGAGCACCCACTCTCAAGAGAGATTAGACTTTGAGTCTAATTCTCTACAAGAATTACCACATTTCACAGGCCCATGGGAAACCAAATCTACTTGTCTGAGAGCGCCCACAATCATGATAAGAAATGAAGATTCTATCATACCTAGGAATACAGAGGTAGTAAAGAACACTAAAGTGCAGTGCAATCTCACTTTAGAAGAGCTACTCAAAGTTAAGCCAGAAGTGTGGAAACATGTAGCCAAACAAGTGTCAGACATAGCGAAATCGCGCTCCCAAGTAGGATCTCATAGAACAGTGCCTGAAATACCATTGGATAAGATAGGAGACATGAGTGAAGGAGAAGAAGAAAATACCTATCTCCCAGTTACCCATCAGGGTTACACAACCAAGGTGATTTGGGACTCAGGTGCAGGAGTTGCTATTGCTACAACTTCCCTTTGGAAGCGTTGGGGCAAGCCAGCACTCCGACCAACGAGAATGAAATTGCAGATGGCCGACGGTCATATTGAAAGACCCTTAGGATTGCTAGAAGGAATAACTCTCACTACATGTGATGTCGAGTTCGAGCATACATTTGATATATGTGATTTTAGCAAAAATCATGCATATGAAATGATCTTGGGAAGACCATTTATGCGACAGTTGCAAGTGGTACAGGACTGGGGAACCATAGGTGTTACGACCAAAGTGAATCTCAAAGATTACTCTCATAGAGATGTCCCTCCTATCCAGTGGAATCCCATCCATAGAGCCAAAGATGATACGGAATCTGTGCATTCCATAGGATCAGGATCCTCATGGATGCATGAAGACACCCACTTATGGATGTGCAAAGTGGCAGTAGAAGAGGAGAAAAGAGAAAAGGCCAGAAAAATAGGTGCAAACGAAACACATAGATCCATTCAAGACCCAGCCTATGCACCTGTAGTGTTTCCTGATGAAGAATTTGAACCCCACGGCTGGGCAGAAATCCTAGCAACAATGGATGTAGCCATCAATGAAGAACAATGGACACCTCACTGTGATGAAGATGGCTATGACATTTCAGTCTTCTCCATAGAGCCAATTATGGGAGAGGTAGTGCTAGAAGAGTGTGAACCTAGCCCTGATGCATTTGAGGATGCAAGTGACTCAGATCTAGAATCAATCATTATGGACCCACCCTTTGCATCAGATGAAGAATACTTCTATGAAGTAGAATTTCAACCCCAGAGGCATGGAGAGCTTACAAATGATGTAAGGCTAGCCACACATGTGACCCCGAAGGAGGAAGTAAAGAAAAGAAAGAAGAGAGAAGTCACACCAGAAGAGGAAGAATCTTTGTTTGAGGTTCCGGAAAATTTTAAGAAGTATGAGATAGATGACAGGAGAGTCATGATCAGAATGCCTAAACGAGAGGCGCAATCAAGGGAGGCCTATGATAACAAAGAAACCACCAAGAAAATTGTGGTAGCTGTGGAAGAAGGAGAGGAGAGATGCACGTACATAGGCCATGACCTGACGGAAGACGAAGAGCATGAATTGATAGCCTTGCTAAGAGAATACAGAGATGTATTCGCTTGGAGCTACAAGGATCTGAAGGGTGTTGACCCAGACATATGCTCACACACAATTCCCATGACCTCAGATGCCAAACCTTCTAAGCAAAAGCCCTACACATACAATGACAACTACGCTACCAAGATCAAGGAAGAGATAGATCGCTTGGTTGAAGCCGGGTTCATCTATGAAATTGAGCACACTGAATGGAAATCCCCCATTGTAGTGGTGCCCAAGAAGAACGGCAAATTACGAGTGTGCATTAACTTGAAGAAGGTTAACGCAGCCACTATCAGAGATAATTATCCGCTTCCCATCATTGAGCATCTATTAGAAAGGGTAGTAGGCCAGGAAGTGTACAACTTCCTAGATGGGTTTTCGGGCTACAATCAAGTAGCCATTGCTCTAGAGGATCAACATAAGACGGCTTTTGCCACGGAGTGGGGCATATTTGCCTTTCGGGTAATGCCATTCGGGCTTACTAATGCACCTGCTACCTTTCAAAGATTGACGTGTCACGTGTTTAAAGAGTTCCTGAGGAAGAATTTGGAAGTCTATGTTGATGATCTGTGCGCTCATTCCAACATTAGACAGACCCATATACCTGAACTCAGACAAATCTTTGATAAATGCAGAGAATATCAAGTCTGCCTGAACCTAGAAAAGTGTGTTTTCATGGTCAGGCAAGGCAAAATTCTAGGACACATAGTGTCTAAGAACGGCATATCAACTGACGAAGAGAAAGTGAGAGCCATCGCAGAACTACCTAGGCCCAAGAACATCAAGGAAGTACAGGCTTTCATGGGGCATTGTGGTTACTACCGCCGGTTCATCCACATGTATGCTGTCATTGCAAAGCCCATGTACGGACTTCTGACTAACTTTGAGTGGACCGATGAATGTGAGAACTCCTTCCAGGAGCTTAAACGAAGATTATGTTCAGCACCAATCTTGATCACACCAGATTGGAACAAGCCATTCCATGTTCATGTGGATGCCTCCAATTATGCTATTGGATGTGTACTTGCACAACCTACGGGTGAAGGTAATATGGATCTCCCTATTGCGTATGCCGGTAGACAATTGAATGTTGCTGAACGGAACTATACCACCACCGAACGAGAAGGATTAGGCATGGTGTATGCGATTAAAAAGTTTAGACACTATTTGCTTGCAAATAAGTTCAAATTTTTTACTGATCACCAAGCTCTACTGTACCTGGTAAACAAGCCGTGCAATACAGGCAGATTAGTAAGATGGTTTCTCTTACTAATGGAATTTGACTTTGAGGTAGTAGTGAGGAAAGGCAAGACTCATTTGAGAGCAGACCATCTCTCTAGGCTCACATCTGGAGAGGCCCCACAAGGAGTATCAGATGACTTACCTGATGCTTACTTGTTTAATTTGGAGGTGGTGCCGCAGTGGGCTAAGCCATTAGTGCCATTATTGACATACGGGCCTAACCACCCAGTAATAGCCACACAGGATAGAGAGGTAGTCAAAGCCCAAAAGTACGCTAAGTGGTTGCAATTAGCACATGTAGGTGCATTAGAGCAACACTACTCAAAACAACGAACCCTACAGACCCTGAGGAGACTAGGAGTGCATTGGCCGACTATGGAAGCTGATGTCCAGAAGTTGTGCAAGGAATGCCCAATCTGTTGCACTAAACCACCTGTGGAACATGCCACTCTTTATTAAGTGTCCATAGTGCCAGATTGGAGTGAACCCCTAGTATCCTTCCTGAAGACGAAAACATTCCCTCCAGACATGACCCAGACGAGGCAAAGAAGTCTAGAACAAGAAGCCCTAGATTACTCACTCATTGGTGATAATCTATACAAGCGTGGAAAAGATGGTTACCTAAGACTTTGTGTTCATGAGAGTGAATATCTAAAGATCTTGGAAATTGCTCACCAAGGTGTAGCAGGAGGACACTTTGGACCAGATCGGGTGATCAAGGCAATACTATTTGCAGGCTTCTGGTGGCCGACCCTTCACATGGATGCACATACCTATGTGAAACGGTGTGATGTGTGTGAGAGAACTCAGTATCCTACACACAAAGATGAGATGCCACTGAAACCTATGATGGGTGGACGGGCATTCTCTAAGTGGGGAATAGACTTTGTAGGCCCTATTAATCCCCCAGCTAAGGGTTCACATGCTGAGTATATCATTGTGGCCACTGACTATCTAACTAAGTGGGTAGAGGTAAAAGCCACAACAAAGAACGATGCACAAACAACAGCTAAGTTCTTGTTTGAGAATGTGTTCACCAGGTATGGATTACCTATAGAGCTAGTCAGTGATAGAGGGACTCACTTCTTGAATGAAGTTATTGAAAATCTGCTCCAAGAATTCTTGGTAGTACATAAGAAGTGCCACAGGGCTAAAAAACATACACTTCTTCATGCAAGTCACCATTCAAAAAAAAAAATTAATGTCCAATTGATATACATTCTAACCATGATGAGCTGCAAGTGCACAGATCCTATGAACAGTATTCATTCGGCAAGTAGGAGCAAAGGTTTCATCAAAATCAATGTCTGTTTCCTGTGCATAACCCTTTGCAACAAGCTTGGCCTTATACTTGTCAATTGTTCCATCAGGTTTACGCTTCAGCTTGTATACCCACTTAATGCCAATGGCCTTCTTGCCAAGAGGCAAGTCACATAAAGACCAGGTACCATTTTTCATGATAGCATCATATTCAGATTGCTTTGCAACCATCTAATGTTCAGAATTTTGTGCGTCAACAAATGAAACATGTTAAATCTCATCACAGAGACTAGAGAAAGCCACAGCATAACAATCTGATGCAAAAGAGGCACTATGAGAGCCTGACCGAGTATGGTATGACAAAGGTGCATCTAATTTACTGTCACGCAAAGACTGCACCAACCATATTGGCATAGTTTTTGCTTGCTCAATGTTAGCTCTCTCATCAACAAGTGCATCATGTTGCCTCATTAGGACCAGCACTAGATTGTCCACCTCTAAGAAGAGGTAGCAAAGTATCATACATGTCTTTGGAGCTAGCAGATGTCTCCTTAGTACATGAAAGCAATGGTTGAATAGCATCTTCCACAAAAATAACATCGTGGCTAACTCGAATGTGTTTATTATGTGGATGATACAAATGATAGCCTTTAATTTCAGAACTCTACCCAACAAAAATACATTTTACTACTTACCATCCTATTTTTTGCGATGTTGTTTAGGCACTAATGCATATGCCAGACAACCAAAAATATGCAGATGAGCAACAGATGGCTTGTGACCATGCCAAACCTCATATGGAGTGATAGACTGCAAAGCTTTAGTGGGACACCTGTTAAGTAAATATGCGGCACACATAACAACCTCAAGCCACAAACTATGTGGTAAAGCTTGACTCTTGACCATACACCTCGCCATCTCCATGAGTGACTTGTTCTTCCATTAAGCAACTCCATTCTGTTGAGGTGTATACAACATTGTACACTGATGTTTTATGCCATGTTTAGCTAGAAATGCATTAAAGTGAGAAGACATATATCCCCCCCTCGATCAAAATGGAAGGTGCCCATTTTACATGCTGACAGATTTTCAGCCAAAACCAAAAACTGTTTGAAGCACATAAACACTTCGGACTTTGCTTTCAATGGATATACCCATGCATGCTTGGAAGAATCATCAATGAAAGTCATGAAGTAAAGATAATTTCCAAAAGAGGGAGTCTACATAGGACCACAGACATCATTGTGAACAAGCTACAATTTCTACATAGCTCAAACTGAACCATCTTTTGGAAATGAGGTGTTGAAGCTCAAGGTCAAGGACAAAGCATGGAAGTGCATCAAAGAAGTGGACACACAAGAAGAAGGAGCAAGTAGGGAGCTCCAAGAATCACATGTCAAATTTTCAGAAGAAATCCCTATAAAAATAGTGATTTTTATCACTAAAAATCATTGTAAATACCATTTTCTATTTTTACAACTCCATTTTTTTCAAGCCAAGGAGTCCTTGAGCTTGAGGAGTATTAGATGTATCATACTACCAATTTTCATAATTTTTAGATTCCGTTTGAGCCCCCAAATAAGCCCTAGAACCTAATTTTTTAACTAGGCCAAACACTAGGTCTGGACAGGGCCAAAACCACTCAAAAACTATAAAAAGGGCTGGAGAGCTCATTTTGGGGGTTGGCTTGTTGTAGATTTCAGCTTTGTAAGAGAGTTCTTTTGTAATCGAAGGTCTTCCATTGTTCTACTCTTTGCTCTTACCTTGTGCGCATGTGTGTGTATGTGTGTGCATGCTTGTGTGCTTTCACACACGCACTTGTGCACCTCACTTGCTCTTGGTCTTCATACCAGTCCTCACGTCTCCATGGATTGACATTTATGAGGTGAAGCTCCTCACGTTGGTACTTGCCATTGTGCTAGAGTGACACCAGATTTGGCGCCGTTGCCGGGGAGAGAGCTTGGAGGACGAGCGTGTGACGGTAAGAAGTAGAGTAGCGATGTTGGAAGGTAAAAAATCTCCATTTTCAGTTCAGTTTTTGAGTTTTTCCTCTCCTTCATCTTCATCATCATCACCATCTCCACCCACCTTCATCTTCTCAGTTTTTTCCATTTTTTAGAGTACATTCACCTCGCTTTTTACTTGTGGTTGTGAGAAAGAGCCTTAGAGAGGGTGCGGCGCTGAAACACTGAAGAAATACACCTCAATATACCCAAAAATTGAGTGAATATCCCCGGACGTGACATAACCTGCGCCAAGTATCGTGAGTGCAATATCGCTGGTTTGAAGGGAGATTTTGCATCTACAGACACATAGGAGTGACAAGGAGGACACAAGGTACTCATATTTGCAAAATTTTTGAATTTGGACTCCAAAAAATCCAAGTATCGTGTTCTCCCACGGTTGAAGTATCGCGATACCTAGATATCGTGAAACTCCTGTGGTCGAGTATCGCGATACTTGCAGTGGTCAAATATCGTGTATCGTGTATCACTGAGAAACATTCACGATACTAGACAGATATCGTGAACTTCTGATCGCGATACCTATCGTGTATCGTGTATCGTGGAATTAGCTTTCGCGATACCTGGTAGATATCGAGTATCATCAAAAAATTTCTTACGATATTGGTCACATATCGAGTATCGTAGAGATCTGAAAATGATACTTGACGAATATCAAATATCATGGGAATTCCAAGTATCGTGTATCGTGATTTCTTTTCACGATACCTACCCAATATCGTGTATCATGAGAATTCTCTCGCGACACTTCTCAGATATCGTGTATCGAGAGTTTGTTCCCCGGGACATTTGCTGAGTATCGAGTATCGTGGACTTACTTTTGTGTCAAGTATCGAGTATCATGGGATTTTTCTTGGGTCAAATATCACGTATCGTTGAACTTTTCACGATACCTCACACATATCGGGTATCGTTGAATTGTCCCTGGTGATACTTGTGCAATATCGTGTATCGTGAGAATTCTCTCGCGACACTTGTCAGATATCGTGTATCGTGAAATTTTTTCTCACGATATCTGTGGCATATCGAGTATCGTGAAATTTCTTTTGGGTCGAGTATCGAGTATCGTTGACTGATCAAGTGTCGAGTATCGTGGAGTCAAGTATCGCGATACTTACTAAGTATCGTGTATCACCTGTTTTGAAGCAATTCCTGAGGGGTCCTGTTTCCCTGTTTTAACCACCAGAACCCTGAACTGGTGAAATTAATACCATGATTATTAGATAGGGTATTTTGAAGTTGACCCTTTCGTTGGACTAGGAAGTAAGGGGTTCCACAAGATTTTGAGCAGTTCAAAGGACATTTGTGGACTTGTAGACAAGCCTTATGAACCTAAGATCAAGTAGACACTTAGGAAGAGATAGATAAAGTACCAAATCACTTGAACCTAGTGTCAACCATACAACCAAGTTGAGGACTCACAACTCAGTGGTTAACACTACGTGCTGAGTTCATAGACAGTCAAAAATGTCACTTAACTGGGAGAGACTCTTGGCTTCTGAAGACATGCATAGTTCCGTACCTAGGGAAGGCCTTATGTCTACAATGGAAGGGGAATATTGGATGTCTGTTCAATACATATCCACCAACTTGCAAGGACTACCCATCTACCTTGATGGTCTACAGAGGACAGTAGCAAGAATGATAAACACCACAGAATCTGAAATAATTCCAAGACTAGCCGTCAAGTATGAAAGTGGAGTTTATAGGGACAAGATGGGCCAGATATATGTAGTAATCGGAAAACCTGATCAGATTAATGTAAGGGGAGAATTAGCTCGAGATTAGACAACTACCTCACAAAACCCATTCGAGACCCAGCAAAGACAGGAAAATGTGAGGTTAGGACAAACAAGCCAACGTAGTATGCCAAATAGACCACATGAGCAATTTACCATGCTAGGATTTAACCTCCATGGCCACACTAGCCAGGGAATGGGAAATCTAAAGAGAACCACATTTAGGGGAGAACCACCCCAAGGTGTAGGAGCTCGAATACACCTAATAAAATCTACCTATCCCATCATAAGTCAAACCCCAGAGCCCGGCAAAATACTGAGACCAATCCACTTGGCCAAATGTATGCAAAATCGTTACGATGGCATAGGAGAGCCGTATGACCACATTGCAGAATTCAAGCAGGTATTGCGAGCGGAGCAAGTGGATGACTTTTTCATGCAACATGAATCCTTTGGGCTAACCCTCACAGGAATAGCCTTGACCTGGTTTCAATCCTTGGATCCAAGTTGCTTTAAACATATTGAACAATTCTTCCAAGAACTTATTTGGGAATTCACTAAGCGAGGGATCAAGCACAATTCATCATCCTTAATACATAGTTTCCAACAAGCTCCTAATGAGAGAGTAAAAAATGAAGCACGAAGATTTAAGCAATACGTAGCCCGATGCCCTATGACAGAGAGACCTTCCCAACAAAAAATGATATCGTTATTTTTAGAAGGTCTAACCAATGGAATATTGAGAATGTTAGTATACGTAAAACGATTGCAAACACTGAGTGAGTGTCTTCAGGAGTGCATAGATTTGGAAGACAACTTAGCTGAGGATCTCAAAATCACACAGGATCCTACCAAATTAGAGGATACAAGGAACAATGAAACTTCTAGTTCGAGTTATGTGGAGGAAGTGACAGAGTTAGTGGCCAAGAAATTAGGAGTACAAGGACAAAGGAACTACAAAACTCCTCCTTGAGGGTGCCAATGTTAGGAAGTTGCACACTTTGCGGTGGGGATCATCCATCTCATGTTTGCACCAGAGAAGAATTAGGGTTATCACAACCTTACCCTTACGATAGACAACCGACTCAAGAGCCTAACATGTACTCTTATAGTGATCAAAAGTACATCAACTACAACACCAAAAACTATCCAATGAATAGACATCCACGACCGTTTGTACCACCCCACTGTAGACCATACGAGTACCCTCCTATAGAACAAGGCAGAGAAGTTCCTAGGTATAACCCATGTCCAGGATCACGAGGAGCATCTAGGCTGTATGAACATGGAGGATATGGCCAACCTCAACCTATACCAGGACAACAATCACCCCACTCACTATCTCCGACACAAGGGCAGAACATCACAATACAAGTTGTTTGTCTTGAGTGTGGCAAAGAACAACTCTTGAGAGATTGTCCCGGACATCCCTTTAGTGCACCAAAGGTTACACCCGTTAATGTGGTAGGCTTAGTGGGGGATTCAAGTTCCAGTAGTGATAATGTGGCTCCTATACATGCAGTTACCAGGGCACAAGCCTTACAAAAAGCTAAACTAGTTGAGCAATCAGAGCCAAGTGAATCAGGAGAGCCTGGTAAGAGAAGAACAAGAACATGGAAGGATACTACAGAGAAGGCCAATCGTAAGTGGACCAAAAAGTTATCCAAACTAGAAGAAAGCCTGAAAGATGCAAAAACCAAAATAGAAGATATTGCCTCTCAAAGCCCCTCGCATGTCAAAACTCTATCCACACCACCTCATCCCCACCCACCAACCATTGTAACTAGACCACCACAACCGGGGTCTGTTCTTGCAGATCCAACCCCAGAAGATTTGGACATGATGTTCAAGGCATACGAGGCTCGACTTCAAGAAGGGCCAACACCTGCAAACCTAGACAAGAGCTACCCTAGAGCAGATTTAGAGATTGAACGGTCAAAAATGTGCATTAAAATGGTGGAACTAGCTCAAGCTATGTTCGAGGCCAACCAATCGTTCAATCACACAAAAACTGTTACACCGGGTTTGCACTTCCAGGGCTTACTAGATAGATTAGAGGAGTTGGTAAACAAACCACAAGTTTCTTTACCTCCACAGGCTCAACTAACTATTGAAAGAGAAAGCTCATCACCAAAGAAAGTCTATGTTCCTGACTCCATAGATGAAGGAGAGCGTCTTTCAATTCAACAACACTCTCAAAAGTTCTTGCGGGAAATACAAGAAGAGAAATGGGCCAAGGAGAAGGATAAGCCTCCTCCTATCCTTGAGATTGATGACCTTCATGATCAATTTCCACAAGACATTCCATCTATTTATGGAGAAAAAACAGAGCAACAAGAAGATGAACGATTAGATTTTGAATCTAATTCTTTACAAGAGTTGCCACAGTTCACAGGCCCATGGGAATCTGAATCTCTCCAGATTAGAGTTCCCACAATAGTGATCAGAAATGAGGACTCGGTGATTCCAAGAAACACTGACGTCGTGAAGAACACTAAGGTTCAGTGTCATCTCACGGTAGAGGAGCTACTCAAAGAAAAACTTGAGCTATGGAATCATGTGAAGGATCAGGTTCCCGAACTTGATTCCAAAATGCCAAGAGTAGGCTCTAAAGAGAAAGTTCCAGAGATACCTCTTGATAAAATAGGGGACATGAGTGAAGGTGAAGAAGGTAATACTTATCTTCCAATCACCTACCAAGGCTACACAACCAAAGCGATCATAGATTCAGGTGCTGGTGCTGCTATTGCAACCACCTCCTTGTGGAAGCGATGGGGCAAGCCCACATTAAGACCAACTAGAATGACACTTCAAATGGCCAACGGTCACTTTAAAAGACCTCTAGGATTGCTCGAAGGGATAACTCTAACCACTTGTGGTGTAGAGTTTGAGCACACCTTTGCTATATGTAACTTTGAAAAAAATAATGTTTACGAGATGATCCTAGGAAGACCCTTCCTACGACAACTGCAAGTTGTACAGGATTGGGGAACCAACTCCTTATACTTGCAACGCTTAGGGGTCACAACCAAGGTCAATTTGAAGGATTACTCCTTTAGAGATGTACCACCCCTACAGTGGAATCCTATCCATAAGGAGCAAGAAGATTCAATCTCTGTGCATTCTAAGAGTTCATCTGATACATCTTGGATGCATGAAGATACTCATTTGTGGATGTGCAAGGTCGCGAAGGAAGAGGAAAAACGCTTAAAGGCAAGGGAAAAAGGAACTTCTCAAGGAGATAGACCAGTTCGAGACCCAGCCTATATGCCGATGATAATTTCCAGATGAGGAATTTGAGCCACATGGTTGGGCAAAAATCTTAGCTACCATGGACATTGCTGTCAATGAAGAACAATGGACACCTCATTGTGATGAGGAGGGTTATGATATTTCAGTGTTCATGTGTCAGCCCCTGCTAGAAGAAGGTGACTCTAATGACTTCAGAGAAGAAGAAGAGAACGATGATGATCTAGAGTCCATTGTGATGGATAGTTGCTTTATTTCAGAGGAGCACTATCTAGAGGACATAGGAATATTTACACAAAAAGAAGAAGAACCTCCCACAAGCATCAAAACTGTCAATTCAAAGGATGGAAGTGAAGGTAGTAAAAAGAAAAAGAAAAGAAAAGTAGTGAAACAAAACGAGGAGGACCCATTTTTTGAAGTACCAAAAAATTTCAAAAAATACGAAGTTGAGGACCGAAAATATTTGGTACGAATGCCTAAGAGAGAGGCCACAATAGGAGAAGCATACGATAACAAAGAAAAGACAAAAAAAATCATAGTCACCATCGAAGAGAACGAAGAGAGATGTACATACATAGGAGATGACCTAAGTAAAGAAGAGGAAGTAGAGTTGGTAGCGTTATTAAGGGAATACAGGGACGTGTTTGCATGGAACTATAGAGACTTGAAGGGAGTAGATCAAAAAATTTGCTCTCATACGATCCCCATGATAGCAGATGCCAAGCCCACCAAACAGAAGCCCTACACATATAATGCCACTTATGCAGCCAAAATAAAAGAAGAAATTGATAGATTGATTGAAGCTGGATTCATCTATGAGAATGAGCATACTAAATGGGTGTCCCCCATTGTAGTGGTGCCCAAGAAGAATGGAAAGTTACGTGTGTGTATTAACCTTAAAAGCGTTAATGTTGCTACGATCAGAGATACTTATCCGCTTCCAATCACTGATCATTTATTGGAGCGTGTTGCAGGCAAGGAAGTTTATAGCTTCCTTGATGGATTTTCAGGTTACAATCAAGTAGCCATTGCCCCAGAAGATCAACATAAAACAGCTTTTGCCACAGAGTGGGGGATCTTTGCATTTTGGATGATGCCATTTGGGCTCACCAATGCACCTGAACCTTCCAAAGACTCATGTGTCATGTCTTCGAAGAATTCTTGCGAAAAAGCTTAGAAGTATATGTGGATGATTTATGTGCTCATTCTCAAGAGCGAAGATACCACATCCCTGAGCTCAGATAGATCTTCAACAAGTGTAGAGAATATCGAGTGTGTTTGAACCTAGAGAAGTGTGTGTTCATGGTACGTCAAGGTAAAATCTTAGGTCACATCGTCTCTAAGAATGGAATATCAATAGATGAGAACAAAGTAAAAGACATCGCGGAGCTACCGAGGCCAAGGAATGTTAAAGAGGTACAAGCCTTATGGGCCATTGTGGATATTACCGTAGGTTTATTCACATGTATGCAATTATAGCTAAGCCTCTTTATGACTTGTTGACAACGTTTGAGTGGAACGACGAATGCGAGAAGTCCTTCAATGAGCTGAAGAGACATTTGTGCACAGCACCAATACTGACCACTCCTGATTGGAATAAGCCATTCCATGTACATGTAGATGCATTTAATTATGCAATAGGATGTGTGTTGTCACAACCCACAAGTGAAGGCAATCTAGATTTGCCTATAGCATATGCGAGCAGACAACTAAATGTTGCATAACAAAATTATACAACAACTGAGAGAGAAGGCTTAGGCATGGTATATGCCGTAAAGAAGTTTAGACACTATCTATTGGCCAACAAGTTTAAGTTTTTCACTGATCATCAAGCCTTATTATACTTGGTCAATAAACCTTGCAACACAGGACGCTTAGTAAGATGGTTCCTCTTACTAATGGAATATGACTTTGAAGTGGTTGTGAGGCAAGGTAAGACCCACCTCAGAGCGGATCACCTTTCCCGCATCACTTCAGGTGAGTCACCGCAAGGAGTGTCTGTTGAATTGCCTGATGCTTATCTGTTCAATTTAGAAGTTGCTCCTAAATGGGCAAATAAGTTGGTGCCTGTCCTAACCTTCGGACCTGCAAACAAAAAGGTGAAGACGAACAAGGATGAAATTGTACGGTCACAAAGCTATCAAATATTGGCAGGAAGCATGTATAAACAAGACACGAAAGGTGTTCTAGCTTGTTGTGTCGAGGACGATGAACACAATAGTTGGTTGCAACAAGCCCATGAAGGATTTCTAGGGAATCACTATTCTAAACAACGAACATTGCAAAATCTAAAGCGTTTAGGAGTGTATTGGCCTAGTATGGACAAAGAAATTCATGAGTGGATTAAGAATTGTCCACCATGCAAAGAGAGAACCCCAGTGGAGCATGCCACCCTTTATCATGTGTCATTAATTCCAGATTGGAGTGCTCCATTGGTAGAATTTATGAGATCAGGAACATTACCCAATGAGGCTAGTCTAGCAAGGAAACAAAGCATAGAGCAAGAATCTCAAGACTACACCCTCATAGGAGATAACCTATATCGAAGAGGCAAAGATGGCTATTTAAGATTGTGCGTTCATGAATCAGATTATTTGAAAGTCTTAGAAACTGCACATAGCAGAGTGGCAGGTGGACACTTTGGGCCTGACAGAGTAATCAAGTCTATTCTATTCTCAGGACTTTGGTGACCCACTCTTCATATGGATGCACATACCTATGTGAAGAAATGTGACACATGTCAACGTGCCCAGTACCCAACTCAAAAAGATGAGATGCCTTTGAGGCCAATGATGTGGGGACGTGCATTCTCGAAGTGGGGCATAGACTTTATAGGTCCTATTAACCCCCCAGCTAGAAACTCCCATGCCGGATACATTATTGTAGCCACAGATTACCTCACAAAGTGGGTAGAAGTCAAAGCCACAACAAAGAACGATGCTCAAACAATGGCAAAGTTCTTATTTGAGAGTGTGTTCATGAGATACGGATTACCAATAGAGTTAGTAAGTGATAGAGGCACACACTTCTTGAATGAAGTAATCGAAAAACTTCTCCAAGAATTCTTGGTGATACATAAGAAGTCTGCCCCCTATCATCCACAAGCTAACGGACAAGCCGATAGCACAAACAAGATCCTATGTAATGTATTGACAAAACTAGTAAATAACAAATGCTCTGATTGGGACAAACAACTTCATCATGTTGTTTGGGCCTACCGAGTTGCCTATAAAACGGTACTCAATGCCACCCCATTTCAGATGGTCTTCGGACAAAATGTTGTGCTACCATTGGACTTCCTAATCCCAACTTTAAAAGTAGCACAAGAGCATGACTGGAATGGACACGAGTTATCCTCGAGGATCTTTGATTTAGAACGCTTAGGTGAGACAAGGCTACGAGTAGCGGCAGGCATCTATGCTACAAAGAAAAGGAAAAAGGCATACTTCAATGCACATATCAAAGATAAAGGCTTGAAAGATGGAGACCTAGTGTTGGTTTATACACTAAAGCAACATGCCCATAAATTGGAAAAAAGAGGATATGTGCCCATGATCATTAACAGAATTTCCACTAGCGGTGCAGTTCAATTGGCCACACTAGAAGGTGATATCTTGCCAAACTATATCAGTGGTTGTCGAGTCAAGCTATATCAAGAACCGCTCACGGAAAACATGCTAATGAGACTCAACATTGCTAAGAAGCGAAAAGAAGAAGAGCTAAGGGTTAGAGAAGAAGCACAGGCAGAGGCGAGAGAATGCATTAGGAGAAATAAGTTAAGACGCCTAGGCCTAGATGTTAACCCTGAGGCCCCGAGATACCACATGGCCATGTGTCAAACATCACGTGTAATTGCTTCTCAAATAATTGATCGACGTCCATTTGTGACCATAGCGGGAGGACAAGGGAAGAATGCAAACACTGTGAGAGCATTGATTGACTAAGGTGCAGCAACTAGTGCAGTTAGACTTTCATACTACCAAGACCTGCAATTGAACATAAAGCCTATGGAGGCCTATCTCATAGGTTTGGGAGGTGTGGAAACCCCTTGTTTGGGTGAGGTGGAACTTCCTATCTATCTTCAAGTTTTTCCAACAAAAGTCAAAATGCTAGTGTGTCATGATGAGGACCTTACAGAACCACTTGTCCTGGGTCAAGACTGGATCTATGACCATGCTGTCAACTTGAACCTAAGAAGTCAACTTCTTCAAGTTTGGGCACATGAACAATGCATTACATTAGAATTAGACAATTGCATGCTCCCAAATCCAGAGGTCCCACATTCTCGTAGTTCTTCCAAAACTACGCTTTGCAAAGAAATTGTTGTGTGTGTTAATAACCCTACAAAGTCAAAGGACTCACTCATGGAAGCACAAGCTCAAAGACCAGCAAACCTCTCTTCTCTTTCACATACTAATGCGAGTGTAACTCGACCAAAGAGGCAAGCAAAAAAGACATCTGCTATATCAGCTAGACATATAGAATTCAAGAAAAAAGAAGCTGAGAGCATGAAGTAGATTTGGGTACGAAAAGGAGAACAACCACCAGCTTTGCCACAACCATTCCCATCAAAGCAAGCTAAACATGCTAAAAGAAGCACCCAGAAACGAGGACAAGCTCAATCCCAAGGTCTTCGACAGGTTTGGGTACCAAAGCAACCGATGAAGGCCGACCATCATCACATGCAAATTTGGGTGCCTAAGAAGTTAGCCACAGCTCAACAAGGGCGATCACAAATGTGGGTACCCAAGAACCTCTTACAGACACAACGACCTATGCTCCCCACCATGCAAAAGGTCTCAACAAAGAAGCCAAGGAGACAAAAGGGTAAGATTAGAGCACAAAAACCAAAAGAAGATAAACTCAGCCCTTTGGCACAAATAAGCAGACAATCATCAAGGATATGGGTATGGAAGCCAAAAGTACCAATAGCCTCCACAAAGCCAAGGAGCCAACCACGCTGGATACCAAAATTCAGAAACCACCCAAAAATAAAGAGGACAGAGCTTAAGTCTATAGGGCCAAATACTATCCTGAAATGGATCCCTATAAGAAGGATTACATCATTTCAAGATCCACTGGCTCCCTCCAACAAAGACTGCATCAACATCCACCAACAACATTGAAAGCCTCGACATGCAACAACCATGTGCCTTTGGCATAACCTTGTCTTTTGCACCATTCAGGTCATGCATTTCCAAAGTATGCATTAATATAGGGCCTCCTTACACGGCCATGCATAGACACACTTGAGAATCCCAGGTACATGATACACATCTGACATATGTAAAATAAATTATTGATGCTAACACCTTTCTTCTTGTCTTGTTCCAAAAAAAAAAAAACAAAAGAAAGAATGGGATTGTGTGTTTGACGAATCCCCAATGCGAACCATCAACAACAGAAGACAAGCTGAGGGTCAATCATCATGATGGAAGTACAACACGAAGAGTTAAAGATCGATGGAATTTTCACCATGGTAAGAATTGTATGCTTCAACAACAACATAACCATGATCGATTAGGAAACATCTTCGTCGGCTTACCCTTGAGTATCTAGCTCAAGACCCAACTTCTTGCACCATAATTCTTCCAATGCATTTCCCAAGTATGCATGCATAGGGCTACATTACAGAGCCATGCACAAGGCACATTCTTCTTCTAATCCATGCACTAATGCACTTACCCATTGGTCATTATGGGTCACAAGTACTGGGTATGGCAACTAGGGCAGCCATCTTTGGAAGAGCCAGAGGACATCACGGCACCAACAACCAGAGCCAGGAAGCAATCCACCACAAGAGTTTCTCATAATCAACATTGACAACCTCTTTCGAGTAGCTCATGATTTTTGAAAGCTCATAAAGACACCATCCAGCTGGAATACACGGATGAAGTCCATACAAAGATCGCAATGACAAAATGATGAACCTGACAACTGCCCAAGCTACAATGGGAAGATGAACCTCTCCTACTGATACATCAAGGACACTACCTCTCAATGTGCTACATGGAACAACCACTACAGCAAGCGTCTGTCAGGGACGACAGACTCAAGAGGGGGGGGGGAGTGCTGAAGCTCAAGGTCAAGGACAAAGCATGGAAGCGCATCAAAGAAGTGGACACACAAGAACAAGGAGCAAGTAGGGAGCTCCAAGAATCACAGAAGAAATCCCTATAAAAATAGTGATTTTTATCACTAAAAATCATTCTAAATACCATTTCCTATTTTTACAACTCCATTTTGTTCAAGCCAAGGAGTCCTTGAGCTTGAGGAGTATTAGATGTATCATACTACCAATTTTCATAATTTTTAGATTCCGTTTGAGCCCCCAAATAAGCCCTAGAACCTAATTTTTAACTAGGCCGAACACTAGGTCTGGACAGGGCCAAAACCATTCAAAAACTATAAAAAGGGCTGGAGAGCTCATTTTGGGGGTTGGCTTGTTGTAGATTTCAGCTTTGTAAGAGAGTTCTTTTGTAATCGAAGGTCTTCCATTGTTCCACTCTTTGCTCTTACCTTGTGCGCATGTGTGTGTATGTGTGTGCATGCTTGTGTGCTTTCACTCACGCACTTGTGCACCTCACTTGCTCTTGGTCTTCATACCAATCCTCACGTCTCCATGGATTGACATTTATGAGGTGAAGCTCCTCACGTTGGTACTTGCCATTGTGCTAGAGTGACATGAGGAATGCTGCATTTTGCCTAGAATATAGCCTTCACATACATGTTTACTAGGTGCCTCAAGTTTGGGCAAAGAGGACACCATTTCAGATTTCTGCAGGTGTAGCAAACTAGTAAAATTCATACGACCAAAGCGTGCATGCCAAAGCTTTGCATTTGACATAGCTAAGAATCATATACTGCACATGCTAAATCATTCATAGATTTTTCATAATCTATGACCTTATATAGCCCACAAGATAAAATGCCAGAAGCAATAATCACATTGCCATTTGACAGATCATGAACTATACATCTGTCATCAACAAATTTCACAACCAAGCCGATCTTGGCTAAAGCCGAAACTGATAACATATTCTTCTTGATCCCTGACACAAATAAAGCATCTGACAAAGTGAAAGAACTACCATCAGCAATAGTCAAAATGATCTTACCAACTCCCATGACAGGATAAGAGGAGTTGTTGGTGCATGTGATAGTATTCCCTCTAGGGGCAAGCTCAAGTGAAGAGAAGAAACTGCGTTGTGAGGTAATATGTTTGGCCGTCCCACTATCAAAGTACCAAACATTTGAGTCTACTACAAACATGCACTGCTCATGAGAAGATGGGTCAAAACTGCAAACAACAGTAAATGCCCATTCTTCATCTTGCACAAGATTAGCAGACTCTGTTTCCGGTGTAGAGGCCTCTGCAACCACCATTCCGGCCTCTTTCTTCTTTGCCTCTTTAGCAACCAGTTTTGGATAGTTCTTAATGAAGATCATTGCTTTACAGTATTTGCAAAACAATTTCTGCTTTTGTCTTCTTTCTTTGATTGTGCACGATTGGCAAATTTTTGCTAACTAGTTGAAGAGATCCATTTTCCTTTGCCCTTCTGACTAGGCAGGAAAGCTTGATCTGCAACACGCATAATAGACATGTTTTGCCTAGATTGATCTTCCTGCAAGAGAACAGAACGAACTCTTCGAATGTTAAGGCATTTGGATTGCCTTCCATCATCAACCGAAGAGTAGAAGCAAAACTCTCATATGAGTCAGGAAGACCATTCAGAGCAGTCTGTACAAGTGAACTATCAGGAAGGACTTCATCAGTAGAAATCAATTGTTCCTTCAAATCCTTGATCTTTGTCAAAAAATTGTCCATAGAATCACCTTCCTTCATGTGCTCACTCTCCAACTATTTTCAGAGGTAAGCAACAGGAGCCTCATTCCTAGCCTGTTACAATGTGCTAAGTGTATTCCAAGCATCCTTAGCTGTTCTGCAAGAGTGAATGTGAGTAAAAATGGAACGTTTGACAGACAAAGCTATCAATGCATGTGCCTGGGCATCTCTACCATCCCAACAATTTTGCTCTATAGTGGGTGCAACAAAAACCACAGCACGAACAGGAATCTGTAGAATATCACAATCTTCGTCACCTTCTGCATCAGCTCCAGTACCTACAGTTATAACAATTGCAGGTGTGATAGGATGTTTTTCAACACCCTGCACAATGTTCCACAGTCCTTTTGCAACCAATACATGTTGCATCATATAAGCTCATAACGAATAGTTGGTACCATCCAACTTATCCTCAATAACCAACATATGAAATACATCACTCCTTTCAGCCATGGCCAGTGACTAAAATACCTTGATGCAAAAAATTGACTATATCTCAAAAAGTTGAGAACTACCCAGAAAAATTATGCTAAACCTGTAGCAAACTTCGAGGCACTTATACTGGTGAACCAAAACTGGTATATAACTTTGGCACAAAAAGACAAAATAGCCTACACAAGCACTGCGATAGTGCATTCAGAGGCCAAAATGAGCTCAGATCGCGATTTCGGCACCACATAACGAAGTTGTTTTGATCTCTGAAACACCCTAAGTATGCTCACCAAAATTCATGAGATTCTAAGACTAAAAGGTGTTGATGACGCCCTAGATGAAGCAACAACTCGCTATGATACCAATTGTTGGAGTTAGACGTCTGCGAAAGCATGCGAACAACACAAGGAAGAAGAAGAAGCTTGGAGCACAACACACAATACTTAATGTATTACCACTAGAAAGTACAAAGATAAGTAGCCCATTAAGGCAATAGGCATATATACAAGCCAGGAAAAAAAAACCTCCTAAAGAGGGAAAAAAGTGACTCGGCGGTCCTAAAGTCTTCACACACATCATTACCTAAATATATCAACAAAAAACATCAACAGTTTGTGTGCTAATAGAGTTGTAATAACTTGGCGAATTAAGATTCTTAAGTTGCTATCAGGCTTCCCTTACTAGAGCACTCTTGCTAGGAACTTCTGGGGTTTGATGCTCACCTAGAGCATCTAATTCCGTTTCTGGAAGGTTGCCTTCTAGTATCGCTTCTTCTTTCTTGGAGATACGTATGTGCTCCAAGATGTCATGAAGCATGCTCTCTAACTCTGAGATTCTAGCACTCATGGTCTCTATGGCATTTGAAGGGTGATGAGCCATGTGCATGTCATCCCTAAGTGGTGAAGAAGGTCATGAATCCATAACTAGGAAAGAGTAAATTCCTTTTTATGTTTTTGAGTGTTTTATGATTTATGTGTTTATGTACACATAAAGTAAAGGGTGGCAGAAGAAATTAATTGATCACAAGCCTTTGCACAAAGAAATAACAAAACAACAACGCTTTTAGTATGCTTCTCTAAATTTATGCCTATACATGCAAAAATTTTGAAAATTTCAGCAACATTTCGACAAGAAAATGTAAATAAAAAAATTGACTAAGTACTCTACACGCACTTTCAAGCAAATGTGCCAGTGGGCACACAATATACATCAATATGGCCAAAGTGCACTACACACCCTTGTATAAAACCCCTCATGCTTGCAGCACAGATACAAAAGATAAGAACGATGAATGTTCTTATTTCTTCCTCATGATTCTTGCAAAAGAAAATGCTACCATCCTATTTGCATACAAAATGCAGAGGTAAACAAACATATGATGTATATGTTATGTGTGATGCTTGTTCTAAATGCAAAACAATGCATGAAAATAATGAGAAAACTTATCCTATGTTTTGAAATTTCCACATGCAAGTATGTGCAAGTGCTAGAAATGGTTGCTATATAGTCCTCTTGTGTCTCCAAGTGGATCTCCATCTTCCTCATGTCGAAAGAGTGTTTGCACATGAGTCATTGGTAGAAAGTAGCCAACTTCAAAGCTTTGCATAGGTATGTAAATGGAACCAAATGGTATCTTTCAGTTGCTCAAATATAGCACTCTAAGTGGGGATTCCATAGGAATTCTTCATCTCAAAAGAGAAGAGAGAATAAACTCTCTCTCACCTCCTCACATGGAAGAGAGTGTGGGTGGGCTTGCCTTCGAGCTCTGGTGGGTGTCTAGGCTATGACTTTTGTGGTCAGGTGTCGGGTGCTCGTGGGGCTCCCTTGGGGGGGCTCTGTGCTCCTTTGAGGGAGACTCTTCCCTCTCTCTTTTTGAAGATCACCATTAGACATGTGATCACAACGACTGGTCATCACAAAAAACGATGAAGATGATGAACCATCTCCTCGAAATTCAAATGTGTTTCACCCATGAATGATTCACAAAGGATTCATGAATGATGTGTGTGCCACTCTCCTCCCATCCATTATATCCCCTTGCATTCAAAATGGTAATGCATTGGAATCATCTAGTGCCAAAATGTGGCCAGCATGCAACACTCGTCCCCATTACCATTGAATACCTTAGGCTATCCCTCGAGCTAGGGACCTTGGCTATGACTAGACCTTGTCCCAAACACACACATGAAGTGGTCTATGTAGACAATTATCTAACAAATATTTTTTATTTCTTTTGTTTTCTTATATATATAAATTATTTTAATTTTAATTTTATTTTTTCTTTTTATTTTACTAGTTAGGGTACCATTAGGATGACATTTTTACTATACACACGCATAGGTACAAACACATATATATAGATACACAAACATATGTACATAGTCACATACATAACTCAGCACAAGCACATTGTCACATACATAAATCAACACAAGCACATTGTCACATACACACATAGAACCATAAGCACATAAACACACATGCACACTCAAAGAGGCCCATTCACATGACCACACATAAATATATGTGCACATATAACCATACACACATAGAACATAACTCATTCACATAGATACACATAGTCAATGCACATTTACATATGGGCACATACACATACTCACATAGATACATAAACACATAGTCACATGTAGGCACATTACTCTCATACAAACATACAAAATGCAAATGCACATTTTGGCAAAAACTCAACTTCAAATTACTCAACTCAAAATTAAGAACTCCTTGTGCAACATAATAAATTAAAAAAATTTAAGTTAAAATTTGCACTTATACATGTGGATACACTTTCCAGAAATAGTTCTTTATGTCTACTCGTTTCAAAGTTAATCATCATTTTATATAAACATTCATATGATATGCACTTACACATACATCAAAAGATGCAACTACCCCTCTTGCTATATCTTCCCTGTCTAGTCTTCATTTATTATTTTACTTGGCAGTGGTTTCAAGACCACAACCAAGTTTTGTGTACTAATTTTTGTCTTTTTTCTTTTCTTTTTCTTTATCTTTAGTTAGCTTCATCTTTG
The DNA here is from genome assembly GCA_020310875.1 of Ceratopteris richardii. Lineage (NCBI taxonomy): Eukaryota > Viridiplantae > Streptophyta > Polypodiopsida > Polypodiales > Pteridaceae > Ceratopteris > Ceratopteris richardii. The sequence goes on from CM035411.1 coordinate 83,414,701, forward strand.
TCAGTAGCAACCACTAATGTACTACATCTTTTCTTCATCTTTAACTTCTACTTTCTTATGGTGGAAGAAAGTACAAACTTTTATTTTGAATCAAAGAATCTTCACAACGAAACCCTAATCACAGTTGAGGATTTAGGGACATGCACTATAAGAACTAGGATCTTAATAATTATGCTTTTGATGCAAAACAAATGCCGATATATATAAATTAGTAAGATCTTTTAGGCCAAATTGCCCTATCTAGTTCATCTTATGAGTTATAAAGTTTCTAAACTTATTTCTCAAGTATATGCATTCCTACTAGACTCGTAATTATAACATTTTTTGAGTTGAAATTTCTTTATGCCAAATCATAATGGAATGCAAATTATGCAATGCAGTGAACTAGAAAAGAAAGAGAAACTGAATAAACAAAACATAACAGACTTGAATTGATTTCAATTGGTCATTCATTTTTCTTTGAGAAACTCTTCATCGATCTAAAATTCTTCCTCTATTATTTGCTTGAATAGCTTCACTCTCTTTCCTACAATCAAATTTCTTAAAGGAGTACCATCAATTTCTCTTAAATCATACATGCTAATTTCATAAATAGGCAAAACACCATAAGGACCAAACCATTTATTATTTAATTTTTGCCATCCATCATACTAGGAATCAATATTGATGCCATAGGCTAACTCTCAATCTCCTATTTGAATCAAATGAGGCCTTAGTTGGTGCATTTTGTCAAAATACAACTTGTTCTTTAAATGTGACTCTAGTTTTTGAACATCTTCATTTTAACATGTTTTGCCCATTCTTAAAGTCACTAGATCTTATCATGATAGATCATCATTCCAAGGTAGTGTGGTAACTGAGCATGGAAAGGGAAAATTGGCTTTTGACACTACATAAGTTATGTAGGCATATACGTGGTAGTCCTAGTGTACGTCATTCTATCCGGCCATAATGAGAAAGGAAGAATCTCTGGCCATTGCTTGATATCTCCATTGTAGTCCTTAGAGATCCCCTTTATGATATCTGGGTGACCTCATTCAATCTTTCCATTCACCTATGGTGTAGCTCAGTGATGAGTAGCACCTCCTTTAATGTCAATCTGGGAAGACATGAGGATGGTATGAAGACCTCGAGCAAGTGAAGGCACAAATGTGTGAGTGCGAAGCACACTAACATGCACACACATACACACACACGCGCACACACAGCAAGAACAAAGAGAGTAAGACAATGGAATCACTTCTATTGCAACAAAGTTCTCATACAAGCTCAAAACTACAAGAAGCTAGCTCAAAAATGAGCTCTCTAGCTCTATTTATAGTTTTTGACTAGCTTTGGCCCTGTCCAGACTTAGTGTCCGGCCTAGTTAAAAATTAGGTTCCAGGGATTATTTGAGGGCTCAAATGAGATCTAAAAAATACGAAATTTGGTAGGCAACTACTTCTAAGGCTCCTCAAGCTCGTGGACTCCTCGGCTTGTACAAAATGGAGCTACAGAAAGGTGAAAATGGTATTTATAGGGGTTTTTAGTGATGGGAATCACTTTTAAATGGTGTAAGGGTTTTGAAAAAAATAAAGGTTGCCTTAGTGCTAGATCTGCATGTATGCCCGTACTTGCTTCATCTGCCAACACTCTCCCCCCCCTAGGGTCTGTTGCCTCTGACAGACCTTTGTTCTGCGGTTTGGTCAATGTAGTTCTGGAGAATGTTGGTTGCCAAGTCATGTTCTTTTATCCGCAGTCCCTTGACCAAGTCTCTCTGCAGGGCCTCCCAGTTAACTGCTCCTGGTATGTCCGCTTGTGGCGTTGTGTAGAGTTCTGAATGCATCGTTTGTTCACACGCAAAGAGCTGTAGCAAATGAGTGGGCCGTGGCGCGAACACCTCTGAGTGTGCCTCCCAGAACCCCGTGGTGAACATATCATCAAAAGTTTGCTTGTAGCAGGCAGGGAGATATCTGATTCGTGTGTGCCATGCATAAGCAACTTGTATGCTCGGGGTTGTGCTCATATCATATAGTAGGTCATAATTACCATTAATGAACTCGGGAATCGGAGGTTGAATGTGACATACGTTGCGGAAGGTTTTGAGCACTACCTGCATCATATCCAATATTTTGAGCATCATCTGGGCAGCTACATCGGGCATGGGGTGGAGACGGGGCATCCAATATCTGATGGTAGCCATCATGTAGGCTACAGTAGGCGTGCCGTTTGGGGGTGCAATGGCAGGGTAATTGAGCCATTCTTTGCAATTGGCGTTGTTCTTGACTTTGATGGCAAATGACTTCCATGATCTTCTTCGTTGCACTGGTCCGTAGCAATTGTTATACTTCAAGTGCATGGGTGCGTGATCCCATGTTCGTAGCATCTCCGGATAGGTTTCCAATAACTTTTGCCTCTAGGTGGGTTGGTGTATTTTCCCTTTGTGCGCATCCTCTGGAATGTCTTCAGGTTCAAATTGTGTCGCGAAAGTAGGGTACTTGTTGGTCTTACGTTTGATCTCGGCGTTGTAGTCTGCCAACAGTACAAAGTATGGTTTATATTGTAATTCTGAGCTGGTTATTAGTCTTCTAGGGGCCAGATGTCTGAAGTATTCTGATTGAAGTATGGTTTCTTCAATGGTCTTCATGGCCAACATCTGGTAGGAGATACGTTCTTCATGAGTCTGCCCCATTTCTTCTACCTGTTTCATCCATGCCGAAGGGGGTTCTTCATAAGTGTCTTGTCCCTCATCAGTGATTGTGCCTCCTGGAAAAGGTTGAGGCTCATAAGTCTCGTCAAATGTTTCCTCCACTAGAATGATGACTGCTTCTTCTTCTAGTGGCTGATCCGGTGGAGAGGGAGGTCGTTCATACTATAACAACTTGATCTTCAATTCTGCTATCTGCTGCCATAGCTCAAGTACCTCATTGGTCGTTGAAGGTTCAGGTTCTGGTGAAGTAGCGGCATCGACCATCTCTGTAGATTTGAGTGGGTGTGGTGTAGGCACTTGGGGTCTTTGTAATTCCTTGACTTGGTCTGCCAACTGGTCATGTGCTTCTAAGAGATTGGCATAGGATTCCAATATTTGTTGTATGCTTTCTGAGGGGATGGCTTGGAATTTGGCAGGGTCGATGGGTGCCCCTGGAGTATTTTCAATGGCTGCTTCTAGATTCTCTTGGTTTTGTTGTTGTAGCCTTCGGTTTTCTTCTTGAGCAGCTGCTAAGTGGCGACGAAGTAGAGTCATGTTTCTTTGTAATCTAGCATTGCGGCCCAATTGATCTTTGAGTTGTTCCTCCATAGCTTTACCTGTATCTGTATACTTAGCTTCCAGTTCTGCATTCGATTGTTGGAGGGCAGTCACTTGCTATTGTAGTGTTGTGTTACCTAGTTCCAAGGCATTGACGCGTGCCTGGAGTTGAGTCGAGAGATTGCACAGCTCTAAGTTATTTTCTTCCAATAACTTATACTCTTGCTTAAGCTGAGTGGCCGCTTCAACCATGGTGTCTACTGCATTACTAAATGATGTGGATGCATGGGTAGAGGTGGAACATGCAAAGGGTCGGGAAATGGGAAAGGGAAAAGTGGATGATGTGCCTATGAGTGAAGTGAAATGTGATGATGGTGGAACAGACATGATGGTGGATGCTCTTGTGGGTGGTGAAATATCCATGGGATCGGAAGTGATAGTGTGTGAAGTGTGAATTGTGAATACGGGAACGGTGGGTGGTGTGTTAGTGGTGGCAGTGAATGTGGGGGAGGTGGGTTGGGGAAGGGACTTTTTATTGTAATTCTCAATTCGTTGGAGTATATCTACAAGGTTTGTCCAGAATGAAGGTTGGGTGACTTGGGTTGATTCCGAGGGGGTAAAAAGGGATACAGTGGATAGGGGTTGGGAGGGAGGAAATGTATTGGTGAATGGAAATGGGTGTGTTACGGTTTGGCTGGTGGCAAGCGGCTGTCCGAGGGCTGTGAGATATGAAGGGTGACCTATTATAGTTTGATCGGTGGCAGGATGGCCTATATGGGGTTCAGAAAAGTGGGTGGAAATGATGTATGTAGATAAAGGGAAGGATGGAGAAATGGTGGGGTGTATAACAGTTTCACCATGGGTGGATACTGGTTGTTCAGGAAGACTAGTGGGGAAGGGTTCGGAGGGCTGGATGGAAGGTGAAGGTGGGGATGGTATCTGTGTAATTACATCAGGTTCCTCACTGTGAGGTGGGCTGGCCATGTGAACATCTTCTGAAGTTGTGGTAGGCAGTGCGGCCGAGACTTCCATTTGAATCATTTTTCCCCGGCGTGGTCGCGTATCGATCCTCCGTTGGTCATATTGATGGGTAGCGCGTTGTACCATGGTCCTCATGGCTTCCCCTATTCCGCATGTTTCCGCCAAGAGATTCAATGAGTCAACAAAATGCGGGTCCACGTTCTCCGCATGCAACATCTGGTTCACCAATGCCCTGTTTGCCTCTTCTGATAACCTGTGTCTTTTCTGTACCTGTTTGATCGTCTTGTAGAGTCGTCTGAGCTGTGTCGTGTAGGCAGCAGCTTCCTCTTCACTCTCCTCTGGATCATTTCCCCGTGCTTCTTCCTGAGGCTCTGTGGTTTGGGCATGAGGGTGTTGTGTCGCATCTTCCTAGTGTACCCTTCTTGCTTCACTCTGTTGCTGTTCTCTTTGGGGTGATGATCCGGGACCGGCATTGTCAGAAAAATACTCACTATCAGATAAATGGGCGGTCTGCAAAAAGCTTTCAAAGTCAAAATTGGGATCCTCTGCCAAAGTGGCCATGGATGCAAACTCAGCATCTATGGGTAGTGGAGGGGCAGATGGAGTGGGTTGTACCATACCCCCTGATTGTGTTCCTTGGAGATGGATAGTGACGGGGGCTACTTGTTCCTCCTCTCTGGGGGAGGCTTCTGTGGTGGCCTCATAGGGAATGAGAACCTGGGAAAGCAAACCACGCATTCTTTTTGTAGGTTGTACTCTTGACTTCCGCCCCTTGAAGAATTCTAGTTGTGAATATTTGAGGGCCCTTGCGATCGGCACATCATATGCAAGGCATCTATAGATAATTCGGGTGATCGCACAGCACACTAACATGCACACACATACACACACACGTGCACACACAGCAAGAACAAAGAGAGTAAGACAATGGAATCACTTCTATTGCAACAAAGTTCTCATACAAGCTCAAAACTACAAGAAGCTAGCTCAAAAATGAGCTCTCTAGCTCTATTTATAGTTTTTGACTAGCTTTGGCCTTGTCCAGACCTAGTGTCCGACCTAATTAAAAATTAGGTTCCAGGGCTTATTTGAGGGCTCAAACGAGATCTAAAAAATACGAAAATTGGTAGGCAACTACTTCTAAGGCTCCTCAAGCTTGAGGACTCCTCGGCTTGTACAAAATGGAGCTACAAAAAGGTGAAAATGGTATTTACAGGGGTTTTTAGTGATGAGAATCACTTTTAAATGGTGTAAGGGTTTTGAAAAAAATAAAGGGTTGCCTTAGTGCTAGATCTGCATGTATGCCCGTACTTGCTTCATGTGCCATTGTAGGCAATCCTGAGAGGCAGACAAATTCCATGCCATGCAAAGAACTCTTGGCCTCTCTAGCATCCAATTCACCCCGATTAGCAACTACCTTCTCAATATATCCCAATTGTGATATTACTTCGTCAAGAATAAATTTACATACTTTGTATATAGTATTTGATAGAAGGGCTTGACCTTCCACATGGTTCTTCAATTCACCCCGATTAGCAACTATCTTCTCAATATATCCTATCCCAATTGTGATATTATTTCTTCAAGAATAAATTTACATACATTGTATGTAGTATTTGATAGGAGGGCTTGACCTTCCACATGGCTCTTCAAGTCTTCTCATGCTAAGACAATATATCTCATTTTATCAATACCTTTGGTTTGTGAAGAAGGAAGAAAATGGAGAGGTATATATTTTCATATATGTAGATGATCTCATCATAATAGGGAATAATGTTGCACATATTAATGAGATCAAAATAAAGCTTGGTAAGGATTTTAGAATTTCATATCTTTGAGGGATGAAATATTTTCCACGAATTGAAGTTGGTTATGGAGGGATGACATTTACTTGATTCAAATCAAGGACTTGTTGGAAGTTCTTTTCATATTTAGAATGAGTGAATGCACACCACACACTCAGCCCATGGACACAAATACAAAGCTTTACTCAAATAATGGATAAAAGATGTAATGACATATAGAAGCATCATATGATCATTAATCTATGCAAGCATTACAAGACGTGATTTGTCTTATGTTGTTGGTGCTCTTTCTTAGTTTATGCAAGTCCTAATAAGGAAACATGTGAATTCAACCAAGAGAGTGTAGAGATACCTAAAGCATAAAATTAATCATGCTTTGTTTTACAAGTTTGGTGAATAATTCAGGTCAAAGTCTTTAGTGATGTTGATTGGGCAATTTCAAAGGAGGATGGGAGATCAACTTTAGGTTATGTGTTCATGATATGGAAAAATCTATCACATGGAGCTCGAAGAAACAACATATTGTTGCACTTTCATAAATGGAATAAGGGATTAGAATTCACCACATGTGAAGCAATGTGGATTAAGAATCTTTTGGTTGTTCTTGAAGTGAAGTTGGATTCAATCCTATATATAATAATAACATGCCAAGAATATTGCAAAGAGTAAGTGCATATAGGTTCACTACCATTATGTAAGGGAGAAGATATTGAGCAAAGATGTGGAGATAAAATTCATTAGAACCAAAAATCAAGTTGCACACATGTTTACAAATTTCATGGATGCCTCTAAATTTAGAGATTTCAAGGATGTGATAAATTTGGAGGAAATGGAAAAAGATAACTCCCAACTTATCTTAAGGGGGAGTGTTGAGGATATATGTGCAATCTCATTGTCACATGAGCTATGATTGGGTAACTTTTTCGAATATTCTTGTCTACCCTACATTCACTAAATAAAAAATATATAAGTTCAAAATATTTACTTTTACTGCTTCGATTAGTATGCAGGCTTGGTATCATCACACACACGATGTGTCTACTCAAAAACTCTTATGGTTACTACAAGAAACCAAAATCATAGTGTATAGAACATTAATCAAAATGTTGATAGTATTCTTGTAGAGAACTTGCAACTCTTCTATGGTGCATCTATGGTTGTATAGAGCAAGACACACAAAAACGACAAAGAAGGAGAGAGATTTTTGGATAACGAAGCAAGAGAACTGACATGATTGAGACACTCTTTTTTTTGTATTTCATAAAATTTTTTCATATAATTGCCACATCATTAAATCTCACCCTCAAGATCAAAATGAGCTTGAATATAAAATGAAGTAGAAATACATATGTACATACAAAATTAAATCAAGAGAAATGAAATCTAGATACAAACTAAAGTTTCCTAATTCCAAAAGTATCTCTCACGTAGATGAATTTCTCTTTGGGAAGAGTTTCTGAAGTAATTCGATGCCGATGCACCACAGTGCACTCTCCTTCTCGAGAGCTCCACTAAGATATGCTCGGAGTAGAAAACCGAGCTCATGAGGCCACACACAATACTCCGTACAGGACACTATAGAATACACAAAAAGCACAATACACAGAGGAGCACGAAGACAGACTTCTTAGGTCTCACAAATGCGGTCAAACTTACAATCTGTGACTGACCAGGCCACTATATGTTTTATTAAAGAACATATACAAGGAAGTGTCTGGTGGCCATTTGGCCTTTCACATGGACACTAACGGTAACAATCTCCCACTAAAGGCCAACATGGACAAAGTAACTATGGGAGAAAAATAAAGAATGATAAAGAATAACTGAGTGTAAGTATACAAACTATAACTCCCACCTGATGGGCATGTTACATAGTATACAAGTGACTGTGTAAGATCAAGAATCAAGTAACCCCCATCAAGTGACAACAATGTCGAAATCTCTCTTGTGGTAGAGCTTTAGTCAAAGCATCTGCATCATTATCTCGAGTGTGAACCTTCTCAAGAGTAATGTGCTCAATGGCTAAGCAATCTCTAATAAAGTGATACCTCACCTCAATGTGCTTGGTCTTTGCATGATAGATCGGATTCTTAGCCAAAGCAATGGCACTCTGACTATCACTGAGCAAGCAAGGTATATGCTGAGGTAAACCCATATCACAAGCAAGATGAGAAAGCCACAATGCTTCCTTACATGCCTCACTTGCTGCAACATACTCTACTTCTGTGGTGGAAACAGTTGTACATTCTTGAAGACGAGATCTCCAAGAGATAGCACCTCTAGCAAAATGAAAAATGTACCCTGATGTAGACTTACGATGGTCTACACAACCAGCATAATCAGAATCTGTGTAACCAATAATGTATGCTTTTCCTCTACCTAAGCATAGACACTTGTCCTTAGTGCCACTCAGATATCTCAAAAATCATCTTGACCGCTTCCCAATGTTTCTTGCCAGGATTACACATATATCTGCTCACAACTCCCACTGCAAATGCAATGTCTGGTCTTGTGGCTACCATAGCATACATGAGACTACCAACAGCATACTAATAGGGAATTTTGGTCATAAATTCCTTTTCCTCATCTGATTTGGGGCAATCATCCTTGCTCAATTTCACATATGTGAGTAAAGGTGTACTCAATGCCTTTCCACCATGCATATTGAACCGGTGAAGTACTTTGGATATGTACTCACTTTGAGACAAGTATATGCATCTTTTACTCCTATCACGAGTAATGTTCATGTCAAGAATATGTTTGGCATCCCCCAAATCCTTCATATCAAATGTCTGACTCAATTTGTTTTTGAGAACTGACAAATCATAAGAGGACTTCCCAGCAATCAACATATCGTCGACATAAAGTATCAAGCATATCAAGCTCCCATCTGAGCATCTCTTTGTGTAGAGATAATGATCCTCATTGCTTCGAGAATAGCCGTGAGATTTCATAAAAGCATCAAACTTTTGGTACCATTGTCTAGGGGATTGTTTAAGTCCATACAAGCTCTTCTTAAGCTTATAAACTAGACTTTCCTTGCCAGGAACTACATACCTCTGGTTGTTCCATATAGATCTCATCTGTAAGATCTCCATGCAAGAAAGCAGTTTTCACATCCATTTGGACTAGCTCTAAGTCCTCCATTGCAACGAATCCAAGAAACATGCGTAGATTAGTCATCTTGACCATTGGAGAGAAGATTTCCTCGAAATCAACACCATGTTGTTGCTTAAAACCATTTGCAACGAGTCGTGCTTTATACTTTGGAGAAACACTATCTGATGTGAATTTCAGCTTATATACCCATTTACATGGTAAAGCTTTCTTGCCCTTTGGCAAAGTTACTAAATCCCAAGTACCATTCTTGTGAATAGAATCCAACTCACTCTTCATGGCACGCTCCCACTTGACATGATCCTTTGTCTGCATAGCCTCTTTGTAACAAGAAGGCTCACCAGCATCTATTAGCATAACAAAATCTAAACCTGGAACATATCTATTAGGTGGATGTGAGACATGTGCAGAACGTCTCAATGTTTGATGAACAAGAACATGTGCAGACTGATCTGAATGGACATTCTCTTGAACATCCCTATGTGCAGCATTTTTATGCATGCTAACTGGAGGACTAGTATCCTCAAACACCACTCTTCTCACTTCAACCTCCTTAATGGGTTGTTTCTGCATCTTAGACTCATTGAAAATGACATCACTACTTCTGATCACTGTCTGTGTTTCAGGATCACATAAGCGATATCCGAATTGTCCTTCTCGACCATATCCAAGGAAAATGCATTTCTTTGACTTATGATCCAACTTTTGTCTAAGATTCTTGGGTATATGAACATATGCTTCACACCCAAAACCTCAAAGATGATCATAATATGGTGGCTTCCCTGTCCACAACTCTTGTGCCACTTTCAGACCTTTGGCAGTACTATGTGAAAGGTTAATGACATGAACTGCAATCAATACTGCTTCTGCCCAAAAGCCTTGTGACAACATAGCGACTACTCTATCTTGAATAGTTCTATTCATCTTCTCAACTACACCATTCTGTACTGGGGTATAAGGAGCTGTAAACTCTCTATGAATCCCTCTAGACTGACAAAAAAGGCTGAATTCATGTGAGGTATACTCACCCCCATTATCTGAACATAAAGCCTAAGCTTAGTTCCTTTTTCAGTCTCAACTAAAGCAAGCCATTTTCTGAAAGTGGGGAATACCTCATCCTTTGATTTGATAGGATATACCCAAAATTTTCTAGTAGCATCATCTATGAAAGTGACAAAGTAGAGAGAACCACCTAAGGACCTAGTGGGCATAGGACCACACACATCTGTATGAACGAGATCTAAAGGCTGAATTGAAGAGTCAATGTGCATTCTATGCACATTTCTGGTTTGCTTTCCATATTGACAATGCTCACAAAATTAAAAATCGGAGAAAGATAACACAGGTAAGTATCTAGAATGAGAAAGATTTTCCATTCCACTATGAGATATATGGCCCAAACAACCATGCCAAATACAAGCCATAGGCTATTTAGTAACAGCTAACAAGTGTTCTTTCTATGATACAAATAAAGGATAAAGTGAGCTAACTTTGCTTCCTTTTGCAATAACCATATTTCCCTTTGATATGCAAAAGGACTGAGCATAGAAGACCACCTTGTAACCAAGATCATCAAGTTGACCAACTGACATCAAACTACGTGATAACTGAGGTACATGGCATACATTATGCATAGTAAATTTTGAACCATCAATGAACTGCACAACCACATCTCCAATCCCCACAACATCACACCGGTAAGGGTCACCAAGTCTCACGGTACCAAGAGACTTTGCTGTATAATTAGAGAACCATTCTTTGTGTGGTGTCACATGGAAAGAAGCACCAAAATCTAGCAGCCACGTGTGGGAAAGAGAATCAACCATAAGCGCCTCAGATGGCACAGTACTATCAAGTGTCAACATGTCAGCATCATCAGAAATAGCATTAATTTCTTCCATCTCCACAGTCGAAGTAGATGGTGCAGGTAACTGTTTAACATGCCCATCAACATTCTGTCCTTTACCTTTAGCATTCTTTAATGCATAACAGTCTTTCTTCATATGTACTTTCTTATGACAATAATGGAGTTCGATATCCCTTTTCCTTGATTTACTTCTACTCTTATTCTGTTGACCATTCTTTTCCTTGTTCTTGATCCTACCACGTTGCTGATTCTTTCCTTGGTAAGAATCACGAACATTATATGCATCTCCACTCTGAGTGCCAACCATAAATTTTCTACAAATCTCCTCACTCAAGAGTGCTCCACATATGTCATCATAGATAAGTTTACCACCAGGTGCACTATTGCTAATAGCTGTGCAAAATGTATCCCATGATGATGGCAAGGTGCATAACAACAATACTACTTTTTTTTCGTTATCCATATCCATTTTCTGAGCCTGTGATTGGGAGAATATAGCATCAAACTCATTTAGATGAGCAGGAACACTATCTGTGTCCTTCATGCGAAGGTCATATAATTTTCTCATCAGATACACTTTATTTGATGCCGTCTCTTTTTCATATGTATTGCATAACTTCTTCCAAAGCTCCTCTGCACTTTCGCAATCTAATACTATAAAGTAAACAATATCTGCTAGGTGCAAGTGAATGGTAGACCTGGCCATTTCATCTAACTCATCCCAATCATCTTCATCCATGTCAGCAGGCTTCTTTGAAATCCTATTTACTGGCTTCCATTGCCTCCTTCGAATCAGCACATCTTAAATCTGATTCTTCCATAGAGAAAAGTTTGTGCCATCAAATTTTCAAATCTCAAAATGGTCTTTGCCCTACAAGTTATAGCTCCTCCTCGGAACACTAGCACTAGAACCCGATCCACCGGATGTGCCAGAGACATCTGATTCCATGATGGTAGAGAACTGAATAGAATGATAATGGAGCTAGAAGAGTCCAAACACCAACGAATAAGTGTATCAAGGAGCAAATCGACCACTATGTAGTTGACAAAACCAAAAATTTGGAAAAATTTTGCTAGAGTATCCTTTGCAAAATGAGCATATGAACACTGTCAAAATATCATAAAGCTGCAAGTAGGGACATGTTTTCCTGCATAGTGAATCACTGACTTCACTGCATATAATTAGTTACCCAATAGAAGCCAACTAGGCTTATCAAGCACCTATGAACAACTATCATACATCTCCTATGGCGAGGCTGGGTAAGTCTTCCACCTACATCACCAAAGAGACCCCGACATCTGGGTGTCTCCCAGTTAAGAAAACCTCACCACGACCCTCTTTATCAAACGTAAAAGGCTTTATGCAAAGAATGTAACTGCTATATCAATGACCACATGGACATACATAAGTCGTATCCACAGAAGCGTACATGGTGTGTATGTGCTCAATATATGTAGTAAAACCACACTAAAGGCTAAATACACAGCCCAACAAATAGCCAATAACACCTGCAAGTGTCTTTCAACTCTGATGTTTTAGGCTCAAAAACCTGCATAAATTTGCAACAGCTGCTCCCACCAAAACTGAAACCTTTCAAGAAACCTGTAGTTTTACGAGTGTGGCTGAAAACATAGCCCCAAAGGTTGATATTTATTGTCAGAGAAGTACAAAGAACACTCTTCTTGATGTTCTTAGACCTATGTGAAGAGAACTATGTGCAAAAGTACTCCAAAATGGCTCCAAAAGACACCCAAAAATGCTTCAAAAATAGGCTTTGAAAGCAAAGAATGAAGCTTTGAGGGACCAAAACATGTTCAAGGTAATGTCAACCTTATTCTTTCCCCTTCTCCAGACACCACAAGAGTGTATCTTAGTGGCAAGAGATTGCCACGATTAAGTGAGCTTTGTGGGGAACAGTACCGGGATGGGTGATCTCCCGAGAAGTACCGGGAACCTCTATCTTCCTTGATTGTTGAGGCCCTCCCTTGCGTGCAGCCAATGGTGACTTTGGTGACTGGGATGACAAGGTATGCCAAGGTCTATGCCTTGGTCGCCACCTTAGTCGTCGCCTTGGACAAAGCCTTGGGGGGGTGCTCGCTTCACTTGCACAAAAGGAACAAAGTTTTTTTGCATCGAGCTACTCTGATACCAGTGAAGTAATTCAATGTTGATGCACCACAATGCGCTCTCCTTCTTGAGAGCTCCACGACGATATGCTTGGAGTAGAAAACTGAGCTCCTGAGGCCGCACACAATACTCCGTACGGGACGCTGTAGAATACACAGAAAACACAATACACAGAGGAGCACGAAGAAAGACTTCTTAGGTCTCACAAATGCGGACGAACTTACAGCCTGTGACTGACCATGCCACTATATGTTTTATTAAAGAACATATACAAGGAAGTGTCTGGTGGCCATTTGGCCTTTCACATGGACACTAACGATAATAGTTTCAGAGAATATATCCACCATTTGCTTTCCATTGTTGATATGAATCAGCTCTACTTCTCGTTCAATGAACTTCTCACAAAAAAAAAATGCTAATGAGCTTTGATGTGCTTCGATCTAGCATGATACATTGGATTCTTTGATAGCATAATGCCTCTCATATTATCATAGTAGATAATTGAATTTCCATTGATATAGAATCTCATGTCTTAAATAAGTACTTAATCCATGTTGCTTCACAAAAATCGCTTGAGTAATCTATATTCAGCTTTGGTACTTGATATTGTGATAGTTGGTTGCTTCTTGCTACTCAATCTGCATCTATGTTTTCATATACACATGGTTGAACTTTTTTCTCATAAAACAAACCAAAATTGCATGTGGCTTTTACATATCTCAATATATATCTCATTACATCCAAGTGCACTTTGTAAGGTCTATGCATAAACTGACTCACCAAACCAATTGCAAAACTCAATTCTGGTCTTGTCTTTGTTTCATAGACTGAACTTCCAATTATATTCCTATACACATTTGCACCATGCAAGTACTTCCCATCATCCACAAGTTTAGCATTAGCATCAAGTAACATGTCAGTAGGTTTGCAAGCCCTCATGCCAAATCATTCAAGCATTTTCAACATATAATTATATTGTATTATCTAGATCTCCTCTTGCATTGCAAAAGTTTTGATTCCAAGAAAATATTGCAGCTCTTTCAAATTCAACATCAAAATTTGAAATTTTAGTTTCTTTTTCAAATCAATGATCCTCTTTTCATCATTGTTAGTAATGGTCTAATCATTGACATCAATCACTAGTAGAATCATTTCACTACCATGATTCCAAATAAATAGTGAATAGTCATCCTTTCATTGCATAAGTTCAAGACCCAATAGCTACTTAGTGAATTGTTCACACCATGCTCTTGGTGTTGGTTTCAATCCATAAAGCACTTTCTTCTATTTGCACACATAATCAAGATACTTTGGATGCACATAACCTTCTAGTTGCTACATATACACTTCCTCATGCAATTTACCATTCAAGAATGCATCCTTAACATCCATTTCATACAATTTCCAATTGCTCATAGTATCCCATGCAATTAGTTTCTCATAGATTTCATCTTTATAACTAGTCTAAACATTTCATCATAATCCAGTACATATATCTCTGTATATCCTTTTGCAACAAGACATGTTTTATATTTCTCCACTGAAACATCACTTTGTACACCCATTTGCATCCAATAACTTTCTTGTTTGGTGGTAATGTCACCAACTTCCAAGTATCATTCTTCTTTAGTGCATTCATTTTATCATTCATTGATGTGCAACCATCTTTGTTTCTTGATGCTTCACTAAAATTCCTTGACTTATCATGTTTTATTCTCTCTATCATGTATGCATAATGAAGTTTTATGGAATTATTGTATAGATTCAATATATCCACATGATATCTCACTCTTGTAAATCTTTTTAGAGTCTCTTCATCCGATATTGATCTTGTTTTTCTTTTTGCATGTGGAGGAACATATTTATCCTAATTCTCAACATTCTAGTTGTGACTAGTTCATCCTTAATATGTGAATCTGACATATACTCTATCATCTTTTATTTCCCTTTCTCCCTTCTCCTTGCATAATCTTTTGCATTTTCACTCCATGATGTTTCTGGTGTAGGAAATTAATATGATCCATAGTCTTGGCTTTTCTCGTGATCAGAATGTCTACGGCTTGTCTCTGGCTCATCATGAACATTATGCATAACATCATTTGAATCATTTTCTATCACAATTATGTATTTGGATGCATACTAAGAAGAACTCTCATAAAAAAGTTACATCTCTACTCACAATACATTCTTTGTCCACAACAATATAGCATCTATATCCTTTATTTTCCCTTGAATATCCAAAGAATATGCACTTTCATGATTTTGACTCAAAATCATGTCCCCAAATGACTAGGGATGTGTGCATAAAAAATACATTCAAACTCTTGTAAATAGCTCACATTTGTTTGTGTTTCCATAATATCTCATAAGGAGTCAAATCATGAACCATTCAAGTTGGATCTCTATTTATGACATATACAACCATATGGCATGCTTCTACCCAAAATTCTTTTGGCATATCTTGTCATTTAACATAGCTCTTAAAAATTCTTCTATTACATGGTTCTTGCATTTTGCAACACCAATCTGTTGTGGTGTGTATCTACAAGGAATTTTCTATTTAATACAAGGTATTGATCAACTCCTTTGAAATATACTCTCCTCCCGAATCTAATCGTAAACACTAAACAATTTTTATACATTTCCCATTGCTTTCTGATCATATTCTTGAACTTAAAAAAGACTTAGAATACTTCACTTTTGTGCTTCAAGAAGTATATCCATGTATAACTACTATACTCATCAATGAATATCAAGAAATAAAGTGATCTACTGATTGACTTGGCTCTAGCAGGACCTACTATGTCACTATGTATCAACTCTGAAGGTCTTTTGTTATGCATTTCTTACCTTGGAAATCTCATCCATTGATACTTACCAAATGCACATGCTTCACCTATTCTTTAAATTTTTTTAGAGAGGGATAGAGGGAGAGAGTTTGATTCATGGTTTCGATTGTGCTGAAAGTAGGAGTAGAGAGTAGATGGAGAGAGGAGCAAAGAGTAGCTCCTAGAGGTTGATGATTATGCATGCATATGCAAATTGGATTTGATGATTATACATGCAAAGGAGTAGAGAGTAGATAGATAGATAGATAGATAGATAGATAGATAGATAGATAGATAGATAGATAGATAGATAGATAGATAGATAGATAGATAGATAGATAGATAGATAGATAGATATATATATATATATATATATATATATATATATATATATATATATATATATATATATATATATATATATATATATATATATATATATATATATATATATATATATATATAGATAGATAGATAGATAGATAGATAGATAGATAGATAGAGAGAGAGATCCATCTTCTACATGCGCTCGCAAATACATATATAGGAGAGAGAATCCGATTTTTGGTATTGTGCATTATCAAAGAGAGAGAGAGAGAGAGAGAGAGAGAGAGAGAGAGAGAGAGAGATTGTTAGCTTTCCACCATTGGTTATATAAGGGATAGGGACATTAAGAGCTTATGTTTTGCATACTTGGAGAGAGAGAGAGAGAGAGATTTTGATAGGCTATTGCACAAGCTTACATATAGATAGAAGAAGTGAGCCAGGGAGATAGAGAGAGAGCTAGACATGAAGAGAGGGATTGATATATAGAGAGATATATATAGAGTAAAGAAAACAAAGATAAGATAGACATGTGTATAATTTAATGTATTTATATTTGTACAGTAATGTTTTTTGTTCATGTTTTGTGTACAAATCAAAGAGTTGGAAAAAGAAGACTGAAGAGAAGATTAGAGGCAAAGTTATCAATTAAGAGCATGTGAAGACCTAAAAATTAGCAAAATAAGTGTCTCATGAGACTTTCCTTAATCAACCTATTCTTTTACCCAAACGACTATCAATAATGAATGAATTTTAGACAAGTGAAAACGTAGAGATTTAATTAGTAGGAAACCTCGATGTTACCCACCACCTGACTAGTCCATCTTATTTCCTTAAGATGTTTTTGTAGTTAGCACTCTTGATTCCACTCCTTCTGAGAAGCAAGCAAAACCAAGTTCTTAAACTCAAGTAGATGTAATCTTTAGATTTTGGATAATAAATGATCCACACAAGTTTTTTATTTTACTTGTTGTGTCTATGCATATTAATTGATTTTTCTTGTCGTTTCTCTTCTGCTCACTTAACACCTAGGATCATAGAACCATGCATGCAATGCAAGGTACGGAACACTCACAAAGCTAGAATTGATCCACCCAATTGGAACCTTCCTTTCCACAGGTGAATTTGACATGAAATGACGCAATGCGTTTAGATTAGATGTTAAGATTCTAGTTGATTTGAAATTAGTGTTGATTATTGATGATTGTGCTTTGCTCTTTGCAAGTGATTTGACAAATTTTGAGCACAGCTTTATGCAAAACAAAGGATTTTCAACTTCCATGAATCCTCATGGAAGCACTTAGATCCCCAAGGATCAACTATCAACAACTAAGGGAAACATGCAAGTGATTCTTGTGTCATTGTAGCTCAACTTTATGTTTCCCTTAGTTGTTGAGGGCTGATCCTTAGGGATATGAGTGCTTCCATGAGGATTCATGGAATTTGAAAATCCTCTATGCATCACCCATACTTATGATTGAAGCTGACACATAGATAGTGATGCACTCATAGTTCTCTTTGTACTTAGGGATTTGAATTGTTTATTGTAAAGAAATTTGCACCCACATTATCACTCACTTAACAACGGCTCACATATGAAAAGAATTGTTTGAATCCATCAAAAGAGAACCCAAAAAAGAAAGAGTAGAAAAAAACTTATTTGCATTCAAATCATCTAACAATCCTAGGAGAAAAATTAAGAATAAATAAAAAGAATTTAATTAAAGGTTCATTGGTTGACAATGTTAACAAACTGATTGAGCAGTTATGATCACAATTTAAAACAAATCTTGAAAACTTTGTATTGGAGATCGTAATTCACAAAAAAGATAATTGTAAGCAAAAAGTGGATATACTTATTTAGAACATTATAATAGAAAAGGAGGGGTGAGGGTAGTGCATGCCATCTTAAGAGAAAAGGGGAAATTTATGAGTCTAAATGTGATCGAATACTTTAATGCTTCTAAAGAGTAGGCCCAAATCCATGGGATCCATGAAGACATGTTAATCTTTAATTTTGAGCAAGTTGTTCTTGGTTCTATTTTGGACAAGATCCAAGCACATGAAAGCTTAGAATGGGATGCATTTAGAAAGGAAATTTACAAGGCACTCTACTTGGAAGATTTCAATAAGCTCAATAGGGATGGATTCTTAAGATGGATAAAATATCCTAAGCCAAACATTTACATAACCCATTTGCATAGTGAATTTATGCGGAGATATGCCTAACTTCCAAAGATTGATAGAACTCGCTTGACCCCTAACCATGTCATAAAATTTTTGAAGATCTTAAGTCTTGTTGTTAGAGTTGAAGTAGAGAGACATTTAGAGGATCTAGGAAAATGTTATGGATTGACCGACAACTAGCAGATGGTGAGAAGAGTTGTAGAGGTTGTTCCACACATGAAGAAATGACAATCAATCCTCTATGACTAGCCTGCAACATCTTGAATTAGGGAATCTCAATTTAGAGAACTTAAAATGGCTACTCATGCCAATGTATCTTCCATATCAAGGACCCTAATTGAACTACGAATTGAGATTTTAAGTAAACAAATGGGAAGGAATATCCATAATAAGGTTTACATGTTGAGTGTTCAAGAGACTAGTTTAGGTCAGCATAACTTAATGCAAATAGCTCCTCAGCTTGTCTTAGTGCAACAAATGTCACCTCCTATACCTTCCAACGAAATGTGGCACAAAAATGAGAGGAGAAAAACTAGGGGTAAGTGATGTGTTTGGTGCAACTTGACATAGCACTTCTCATATGCATGTGAGGCTCTAAAGGAATCAAAGGAATGTGACTATAGTTCACATCTTCTTTTAGCAATAAACTAGGGAAAAGGTGATATGAGGAAACTTTATGAAAACTTGTCGACTCAAAATCTTGGTCGCTTCACCTGTAAGCTTGAACCTTTGGATTCCAAATAGTCAAATACCCAAAAAAACGATTCCATCTAAGATTTACTAAGAGCACGAGATGCGATCATGTAGAAGACTACATGGACAACTCTTGTCAATAAATTCTCAGTATACTCGAACATAGCCAATGTTGATGATTAAAGAAGAAGGGATGAGATGAAGAGGAAATTGATATTGACTGACGAGCTACTAGAAAAAAAGCAAAAGATCATGGGAAGAGAGTGAACTTTGAAGAAGCTGTGAGATCTGTGGAATGAGAGAGACATAAAGAGATTAAAGAAGGGAAGAAACTAATTAAAATCAACCAAGTTGAAAGTAATCAGATAAAATAACATAAATAGTACTATGGAACCAAGTGAGAAATAAGAAGAGGGGAAACAAAAGAAGAATTCAAGAAAGGCTCCAAAGGCTATGATATTCTAAAGAGCCAAGTCACTATGTCCTCGGAACATGTCTTCTTTATCGTGAAACCTCAGTTCAAGGACAACTTCATTAATCTTGTGAGAAGGAAGCGATTTCCTCTTCCTCAAGATTTCAAGATGGAAGATACTACATATTTGACTCAAGCCATGAATGATGTAGTCACATTGAGTGACTCTGAAGAGACGAGGCATATCATGTTAATAGAAAGTTTCTTGGGCCAATTATACTAGAAAAGGATATAAAGGAAGTTGAGAGTCATTATAGTAAAAACCTTTGAGCAAGAGGTACCTTTTAGAGATTAAAAGCAATCATGTTTAGCTCTGGCTCTAGTTGATTGAGGTTTAGATATAAATGTTATATCCAAAAATTGTAGGATAAATTCAAGTGGCCAATTGACAAGGAACATGGATAAGAGTGAGAACAACATGCAATGCATCAGAATTCTTACTCAGAGGTTGTGCTAACATTCTTATAATAATTGTTGGATTTTCAAACTATTTTCCCAAATCATATGAGAAACAAACAACAGTCAAGGGAAAACCCTATTCATTCATTGGAACATGTGTGTGATGATTGCACACCTATCTGTGAATAAGGGACCTATTTTGATAAAAATTTCTATCAGAATCCACTATTGAACAGGACAACGATGGAAAGTAGTTTGACGTCTCAACTAAATATGTACATATTCGTGAGCGTTTGTCTGTTTTTTTCTTTGTGTCAAGGTTAAAATTCCCTCATAGAAAAAAAAAACTTCTAAAAGAAATTCATAAAAAATAAGAAGATCAATTAAAAAACCAAGGATTAATTTCACTTGAAGAGAAGATTGAGAATATGATTCATGTTTCAGGCAATTTCACTGTTATTGAAGAAATTGAACATGCAATCACTGATTTGAATGGATCAAGTATTGTTCTAATTAATATCAACTGAAGAATATCAGTTGATTGTTGAGTTCCAAAGCATGAATTTGAAGTAAATACAAAATACAAGATAGCTGATAAGAAGATCAAACCTATTGCACAACCATTACCCAAGGAATAATTAAGTTTGGAAATGATGATACATTCCTTTCACCAATTGAGAAAGAGAATTTTGTAGAAATGATCAAGAGGCATTCCTTTTTCCCACATGAGATAGGTTGTGCTGATCTAAGATTAGTCCCTCCCATGATTATATTTATGATGTCACATGTTCCATGGAATCTTTCCCTCATACTATTCCCTAAGGCTCTTTTGCTTGAGAAAGCTAAAGGAGATGATGAACATGGAAATATTGAGACCTTCTTCAACTCTATTCAAACGTGTGCTGAATGGTGCCTAAGAAAAATGGGACACTAAGATTCATACGGGACTTAAAATCTATCAACAAACTCATTATACAAAATGTAGGAACAAGGATCATATTGGATGACTTTGTTGAAGCATTTTTTGGACATTTGATCTACTCTATGGGTGATCTATATTCAAGGTATGGCCAAACCCAAATTGCTATCGGGATCATAGATATAACAACTATGAAGAATCCATTTGTCTTAGTATGTATGTTTGGCCTTGCCACAAGGAGCTACAAATTCAATTGCACATATGATGAATGCAATGAGCATGGTCCTATATTACTTTATTCCCAATGTGACAATGTATTTTATTGATGTTATTTTGATAAAAGGATGTGAGGAAAGGTAAAAGACAAAACTAGAGACTCATCATGTTTTAGGAAAATTATGACTGATCAATTTCTAATTGTGAATGGATTTTCTAGAGATTCGAAGAGATTTTGACATTTTCCCTAGAAAAGTCTATTTTTGGTGTTAATGAGGTCCTAATTGTTGGAAATTTATATGGGCTTTATGGTCAGATGTCATACACACCTAAACTTGATGCCATCAAGAAGATTTTTGAAGCCTAGACCAATGTGAATGAAGTGAGAAGATCTCTAGGAGCATGTGTTTCCTATGTTATCTAGATCCCTCACTTTTCTCATGTTTCAAACTATTTTTATGATCTCTTGCAAAAGAAAAGGAAATTCATATGGAATAAAATTTACTCACCAAGGTATGTGTAAAATGAAGCAATTGTTGATTGAAGCCCCTATTTTGAAGCATATAGACTAGTTGTTGAATATGCCTATCATTCTAACTATTAATACTAGTCCTATTAGGATAGAGTGGGTCATAGCTTAGAACAATGAAGAGGGGAAAAGTTATGCAATCCCCTTTGGTTCAAAAATATTACATGACAATCAAAGAAAATATCCTCAAATTAAGTGAGAGCTGTGGGGATTGTTCATTGAATTTAAAACAATTAAATGATATTTTATCAAAGCCAATGTCATTGTTGAAATAGATTGCCTTTCATTGATTGGAATGATTGTGAATTGTTCATCCCTTAATATTGTGATGCTTAGATGGATTTTGTACATTAATTTTATGAATTGGCTTTTGTGCATATCCCCAAACGGAATGTACATGACCTTTCCATTGATGTTGGATGTCCAAAGTGAACATCCTTCCTTCTCTTTTCCCTTGAGAAATGTCCTTGAAACCTCCTTTTTGATTCTTTATGAAGCAGATTTTACTCATTGAGAATCATATGATATGCTTCTCTACCATTTTTCCTACTCAAATCAAGTTCTTTGAAATTGTAGGAACATGAAGATTAATAGATAGTATCTTTAATTTACATGTATCTCCAAGCCTTATATCTCCAATATTTTGAATCATGTGTTGAGTATCATCATCTATTTCAAGCACTTGTAGATTACTAAACATACTTCCTCGGCATGGAATATGCCTATTACAAATTAAATAAATGTACTATTTTTGGTCATCATCATAAGAGCTTCTATACTCATGTCTCATTGTAAGTATTAAGTCCTTGTTTCCTTCACTTGAGGTGCTTGCATAATTTCTTTGACTGTTTTTATTGCCTCTATTTAGTCTTCAATTTTTTGACCAACAATCATTAGAACAATATCCTACTTCACCACAATGATAGCATGTTATACCTTTATGATAATCATAGGAGCCTCCGACTTTCCCTCTACTTCATCTTCCTTGTGTGTTGTCATTTGATCATACATGTTGTATTCAGAACTATTTTGATTGTAGTTGGATTTGCTGTGATGTCTTCCTTTTCCTCTTGGGCCTCCTTTGAGTTCTATCCTTTACCTCGACCTGCACATTAGATTGTGTCCTTTCCTTTGGATCCACCAAGGTTAAAATCCTTGGTGACAGATGAATGATTAGCTGCTCGAAAGCAAAGTATGCATCTTTCAAAATAATTGAAGTTCTAAAGTCTATGTCTTTCATCTTCTCTCAATCCATTGAGAAATGTAGACACAAGATCTTCATCTTCCACTATTGTGGTAGTAGAAGCTAATGCATCTCTTAGCTCCTTAACCTTCAAAGTATATTTAATTATGACATGCCTCAATCTTTTCTTGATTTTGTTCAACTCATTCTTGAATTTAAGTTTCATAGATCTTGTATGTGTCAAATGCATCCTTCAAAGAGCTTTCCAAGTATCCTTACCTATGTTTAGATGTTGAATATTGTACAATGTCATTAGTAGTGACTTGCAAAATGAGAAACATGAAACTCCTATTCCTCTCTTCCATTCTTTTGCTTGCCGGTGGTTATAGCTTGATTGATTCAAGGTTGAGCATCATCTCCACTCATACCCCACAATCCTTAGCCCATTAATTAGTTTTTCATTCTAAAATTCCACATGGGATAATTATCATTATCCAACTTCTACTTGGTGACCCAACTTTGCGATTGAAAACTATCAAGATTTTTTAGAGTCACCTTGAGTAAATATGTAGCCCTTTTCTCTTCACTTCGTGAAGCTTTTCCTTGATTTTTAGATCCTCTTTTGATTTTCTTTGCTCCAATCTTGTTGATGAAGGTCTTGCATCAAATTTTCTTTGATATCAACTATGGCGAATGATTTTTCCTATGCAAAACAGGAAGCATGTAGTGAGCCCTTCTAGGTTCAACATTTTTGCAAACATCTGTGCACTGGATTACCTATTGATCTCAGCTCAAAGATTAAATGGATATATGCATTTAAATCTAGACAAAGAGAGATTTCCAAAAAGACATTAATCACTTAAGTTTAATGAGTTTTGGCTGGGAATGTCAATGGACCAAAATAAATTTTCTATCTACAAAGATATGTTGGAAACTAGACTTCATTCTCGGGCTAATAACTCACATAATACAAAACCTTTGAAGGATATATTTAAGACACATAAAATTAGCAAGGTAAGATTCTCAAGGAGTTTCTAAACACAAGAAATTATTTAACATTCAGTGAGATATGTAGCTCACAATGCAACCATGTACAAAGTGATGCACGATAAAAAAACATTGTGAATAGAAAGAATGATAAAATAATTATGAAAAACAAATCCAACTTACTAGGAGGCTTGCTTCTTCTCCTCTCATTCCATTAATCTATCTCTCTTCTCTTCTCTTCTCTTCTCTCTCTCTCTCTCTCTCTCTCTCCCCCCTTGTGAACATGTTGCCAATTCATTCTTATAGGCAATTGGGCATGTAAAGAAGTTTGTGCCTTTTTCTTAACTCAACACCTTCATTTGATTGCCCACTACATGCCACTCACAATTTTGTATCTCTTATTCATCAAGACCTTTTGAATGGATTCCTTCATCCTTAGACTTATATTTACCTTTACCTATGGTAAATTTATCCAAGCATAGCTCATATGACAATGAGCTTGCACATCTATCTCAAACACTGATGGTGTTACTAGTAATTTGAATTAGTTTGATGTAGTCTTTCTCACTTGCGAGCTCAAAACATGGACATGGGATGATGAGATGAAAGTAGTTCTCTTGTCATGCATTCTAAAAATATCATGGGATACATTCCACACAACCATTAGTAACAGAGCACTTGGTGGAAAACTTTTCTACAATGACATATGAGTGCATTTTAAGTGAAGATATTTGAGGGAAGTCTATGGGTGCCACACAATGGAGATCCATGTTGTATCCATGATTCTAACCAGGGAAATAATGAACCATGTGGCAAGAGAAACAACAAAGACAAGAATGGTCAATGTGGAAACAGTAGAAACAAATCATGAAAGAGAGATATTGAATGCCATCATTGTCATAAGAAAGAACATATGGAAAATGATTGTTATGCTTTGAAGAATGCCAAAGGTAAAGAGAAACATATTGATGGGCATGTTAGATATCTACACCATCTGTTTCATCTGTGAAGATAGAAGAAATTAATGCTATTTCTCATGATATTTATGTTTTGACACTTGACAATACTACGCCAAAAATTTAAAGTATATCATATCAAATCCAAAGATAAAGTATCCCATTCTTTCAAAAAATGGCTCGCTTTAGTAGAAAATGACAAGGAAAATAATCTTAAGGCTTTATACTTAGATAACAAAGATGAATATATCTTGCATGAATTAAACCATTTTTGTCAGTCACGGAATTCTAAGAGAGCTTCCAACTCCTTATACCTTAGCATGGAATAGTATAGTTGAAAGGATGAAATTATTCAAGATAGAGAGGTTTCTATATTGGATCATGCAAACCTCTCTGAAGACTTTTGAGGGAAAGAAGTATTGATTGAAACTCATGTGATTAACCTTTCACCTAGTATAGTGAAATGCTTGAAAGTGGCACAAAAGCTATGGATAGGGTAGCCATCACATCATGATCCACTTTGAGTATTTGGTTGTGAAGCATATATCTATGTTCCAAAGGACTTGATGATATATTTCGATAATGATGTGTGTAAACACACTTAGGATTGCATGGACACTTTTTCCTCTCTAGGAGGTTGTTTCCCCCTGGCTTGTATATATGCCTATAAGCCTAACGAATCACTTATCTTTGTACATTCACTTGGTAATACATTCAGTATTGTGTTGTTCTTCAAGCTTCTTCCTCTTCCTTGTGATGTTAATGGCTTGCATAGACCTTAAACTCCAACATTTGGTATTAGAGCACATCACCGTTCTCCCTAGGGCATCACCAACTCCCTTCATTCTCAATCTTAGAATCAGACGAAAACTGGCATACTCGTGGCAATTAGGTCTTTGAATGCATTATTATAGTAATTTTGTAGGAAAATTATTCCTTTTGTGCCAAACATATATATAAGTTTTGTTTCGTTGATACAATAAATTCCACTATAGACTTAGCAGATCCCGATAGGTGATATGTTCAATGTTTTCAAACACAATCAATTGCATCAAGCTATTTAGTCAATGGCCATGGTTGAAAGCAATGATGTATTCCATATGTTGGCTATTGAGGATAACTTGGATGGTACTAATTACCCATTGTCGGCATACATGATGTGTCATTTATTGATAGCAAAACAGTTGTTGAA
The DNA here is from genome assembly GCA_020310875.1 of Ceratopteris richardii. Lineage (NCBI taxonomy): Eukaryota > Viridiplantae > Streptophyta > Polypodiopsida > Polypodiales > Pteridaceae > Ceratopteris > Ceratopteris richardii. Next base: position 83,440,710 of record CM035411.1, read on the forward strand.
TATTATGCAAAGTTTTAAAAAACATCCTACTACACTTGTGAATATAGTTATTGAAGGTGATCTAGATGGTATTGAAGATGGTGATTTTAATTTCTTGGTCATCTTGGGGTTCCTACTGCATCCAGTGTAGAGTAACTTTGTTGGGATGGCAAAAATGCACATGCATTGATAGCTTTGTCTATCGAACACACCATTACCCCTCACACTTGCTCCTGGAAGACACCAAAAGATGCTTGGGACATTCTTATAACATTATACCAAGCAAGAAATGAGGCTTGTGTTTCTTATCTTTGAAAACACTTGGAGAATGAGCATGTGAATGAAGGAGATTCAATGGAGATTTAAAAAAAGTAAGTATATCAATGTAAAATATATATCCAATGTAATATATCAGTGATCGTGATCATCCTCATCTACATCATCTTGTAAGTCCTCCTCATCATCATCATTTTCATAATCATCCTCATCAGCATGATCTGATGTATCTGTAGTGGCATCATGGGTAGAGGTGTGAGCACTTTGTGATGATCGAGATCGTCCCCCCTGTAACGAAACTTCCAACTCATCCATATCTACCTCTCCATAATACTTCTGTATTACATATAATAAACATAAATAATAAAATATATAAAACATCAATATAATTAAACTAATTACATGAAATTTACTAATACTCACAAAAGCATTTGGATGATCTTGCATGTACTGACTGAGATGTCGATATCCACAATGTGTAGCAAAATCGATTTCCTGTTTTGTAGGATATCCATCATAATCCTCTCATTGCATTGAAACAAATAAAAAAGATTAATAATTAGTATTTGAACTAAAATAAAAAATATAATTTCAATAATACATATACTTACAAATGTAGCTACAAAACCATGATATGGCCGATTTGGCCTAAATGTGATGTATGACTAGACTCAACTCTCTTCTTTGCTGCTGCCTGCATTTATTTAATGAAACAAAAAAACATAGATTAAATATAAAACTTATCAGAATTATAAGTCGTTGTAATATAAACTATTAATTTGTATACCTATTGAGGAACTGATTCCTGAAGACGTAGTTTCTGCGAAGATACCACGTCTTAGGGGGTATGTTAGGCCTTGTCTTATTTTGTTCTACCATACAATATCTCCTATTCTTAAATCTCAAACAAAAAAAAAGAATCAGAATATAAAAAAAACTTTGAATTTATAAACATGCATATACAGACACACACACATACATATACACACACATACATAATAAATACATACCCACACATACACATATACACACACATACATGCATACACATACACATATACATACATACACATACATAGTAAATACATACCCACACACATACATATATACATACACTTACACATACATACCCACACATATACATACACATACACATATACATACACATACACATATACATACATGCATACACATACACATACACTTACACATACATACATATCCACACATACACATACACACACATACATGCATACACATACACATATTCATACACATATACATACATACACATACATAGTAAATACATACCCACACAAATACAGATATACACACACACATACATGCATACACATACATATATACATATGCTTATACATACATACCCACACATATACATACACATACACATATACATACATGCATACACATACACATATATCCATATCCACACATGAACATACACACACAGATACATGCATACACATTCACATATACACACACATACATAGTAAATACATACCCACACATACACGTATACACACACATACATGCATACACATATACATACATAGTAAATACATGCCCACACACATACATATATACATACACTTACACATACATACCCACACATATACATACACATACACATATACATACATGCATACACATACACATACACTTACACATACATACATATCCACACATACACGTACACATGCACATATATGCATACACATACACATACACATATATGCATACACATACACATATATGCATACACATACACATATATGCATACACATACACATATATATATACATACACATACATAGTAAATACATATGCACACACATACATATATACACACACACATACATATATACATACACTTACACATACATACCCACACATATACATACACATACACATATACATACATGCATACACATACACTTACACATATATACATATATACATATCCACACATACACATATGTAGCAATGATACCTACTTTTTTTTAAATAATCGGGGGTGTCATTACACCCCCGTTATTCTTGTAGTTAGCATTATCCTGTGTGGGCACATAAGACAAACTAATCTCTCCAATTGTGAGTTTCTCCCTAACATAATGATGGTGCACCTCAATGTGATTTGTACGAGCATGGAACATAGGGTTCCTCCCAACTGCCAATGTGCTTCAACTATTAATAAAGATGGTTGTGGAAGAAGAAAAGGCATCTGAGCCACACACACTCAACAATCATTACGAAAGTTACCCTATACTCAACCTCATAACTAGAAGTGACCATAATAGGCAACTTCTTGATCAAATAAGATATGCATGAGCTATCAAGCATGAAGCAAAAACCAATCATGGACCCACAAGTGTCATAGACACCAACCAAATTTGAGTTAAAAAAAAGCATATAAATTTGGTCATTATGATTCCCCTTGGGATAAAACAATCTAAGTGGTCAAGTACCACTCATGTAGAGAAAGATGCACTTAATCACCTACCAATGCATGACACCTAGGAAACGCATATACCTACTCATCTGTGAGACAAGAAACTAAATAGCATGCCGAGTTCCACATAAATAAATCAAGCATCCAATAGCTTGTTGATAGAGAACAACATCAAATGCATCTCAAGCATCATGAAGCCTTAACTATAAAACTACCTCCATGCAAGTGGCAATATCTTCAAGGCCCCAACCTTGAAATAATGTGTCAGTGAATTTTGTTTGACACAAAGCTACTCCCCCATTAACTTTCACAAATTGGATGTCCAAATAATGTTGCAAATTCCCTAGACTTGGCATATCAAAAGATGCATGCAAATCAGCCTTAAATTTAGCAATATGCTTCTCATTAGGACCAAAGAGCAGTGTATCATCAACGTATACAACAATGATCACAAATACATCATCTACACGCTTAATGTATAAGGTACTCTTGATTGGATTGTTCTAAAATCCATGTGCTAGCAAGTAGGCATGTATCTTTTCATATCAAGCATGTGCTACTTGCTTCAATCCATAAAATGCCTTTTTCAACCTACACACTTTATTTTCATGCTCATTTAAGGGAATAAAATAAATACACTTCTTCATGTTAATTGTTGAAGGATAAGACGATAAGTCGAAAAGTGTTCTATCGGAATTCTCCTAATTTGGAATTTCACTGAATCGGATTTTGGTGAATCGGATGTTGTTGAATCAGACTTTTAATGGATAGTTATAGTCAGTTAGTGTTTGAAATTGCGTGAAAGTATTTATCTATTTTTGTTCGTAAAAAGGAAGGAGAAGTGGAAGCATTCCCAAGAAGAAGGTGCAAGGAAACAAGAAGGCTTGTCTGTAATAGCGAAAAGGAGGAGTTCACAGAATGATCTAGAAAAAACTTGTACTGACAGCATAAGTCTTTGTCGGAAAACAAACAAATATCTGATGTAGAATCTGAAAGTTGTAAAGCTCTGAAGTTTTTTGAAGAACTTAATGAAGTTGTTTTCCTTACGTCTGTTGTGCGCAAGTATGCGAGTGAATTATCTTCCTGAGTAAATGCTCTCTTCTGTATTGTCTGAATATAGAAGGTCGTCAATCTGATTCTTCTATCTACATGAATACTTATCCACATTTGTCTGCTCATTTGGTGTGAGAATAGAACTGAAGAACAAGTTCATTTTCCTGTGTGAGTATTTGTATAAGTTAGTAGTAATATGTTCAACCCGAACCCCAACACATTTGGAAATCCTACTATGTCGCCAATGAAGCAAGAAATGCATGAGAGTTTGAAGAGGAAGATTTGGTAAAGTTTATTACACAAGAGCACAGGAAAAGGCAACTAACGTGGATTCATCTTCGAAATTTTACGATTGGTATGAAGCACAAGAGGAATCTAATTTGGAAACTGAAGAGGAGGAAGGAGGAACAGGTGCAGCAGAGGTAAGGCTGGTGGGCGGAATGCTAGAAGCGTTGATCCTGACAAAAGCAGCTACAAGAGTAAGAAGACAACTCCAGTTCGACCCGCTTGGAGGGGCGACCGGTCAAAGAACTAGGCGTACACCTCAGCCACAACCAATGGCGCAACCACCTCCAAATCCCAAGGTTAAAGAAGCCCAATTTAGAGGAGGCTCTAAAGAAGATGTTGATTGTCATGTTGCTCAATTTGAGATAAATTGGACAACCAATGGATATCCAGCTATATATGGTGATGACATCTAACTCTAGCAATTTGCTGCTACATTGGAAGGAAGAGCAATGAGCTAGTTTAGTCAATATGGTATTGCTCATTTCGCTACATATGATGCATTAAACAACATTTTTACAAAGATTTAAGAAAGAAAAAACTCCCTTTGATGTGTTGAGGAAGTTGGGAGCAATTAGGCAAAGGACCATGTTATTAGAAGACTATGCTCAGAAATTTAGAATCTTAATGGGAAAGATTACAGGGTAACGAGAGACCTACTGATGAGATGTTGGCGGATTACTTTCTAAAAGGATTTAAGGAGTAGCATCAGACATGCAATTGCAAGTTTGGATATTGCTAATCGTTTTGATGTATTAGTGTTAGCAGCTCCAAGAGTGGAAAGAAGATTTGGAAGATCAAAAAAGAGACATCGTGATTCAAGTTCAAAGGCTGAATCAGATTTAGAAATGGAATCAGAAACAAGGACAACTGATTCTGATTCCGATACACAAGATGAAGAAGTGGTGGTGAGAAAGCACCGCAAACATAAAGGTAAACAAAGTAAAGAGGAAGCCTTGATTAGTAAGTTAAAGAAACATGAATATTCTATAATAGCTCCAAAAGAGCAGCAACAACAGATTCAGCGGGCTGCTCATGCCAATGCTATAGTGATAGAATTATCAAATCAAGAGTGTCGTAACTATGTAGGTGGTAGTAGATCAGGAAGCTTACATCTGAATCATGAAAATCAGTGGAACTGTGATTGCAAGCAATGTGGGAAGGCTAAAGAAGTGTATGTCTTGGTAGTTACAAGGTCCAAAAATAAAGGTCCCATCAATTGGCAAGAACAAAGACATATCAGAGACCAAGTTCAGAAACGGATCCAGCAGGATCAACAAAAACAAGTGCAATTTGCAAGTTCATCTCAGGAAGAGAATGATGCAATCTTTGTACAAAAAATGAAGAAGGAGGATAAGATTCAGTCCAAGCAAGATCTAGACAATGACTGGTTTGAGGTAATCATTAACTCTCCTTTACAATTGTCCTTAGATTAGTTATTATCTTTGGTACCAGCTTTTAAAGAGAAGTTATTGAAGAAGCTTGTTGGATAGCAATCAGAGCCAACAACTAGGTAGGTACCATCAACATCAGCTAATAATATTGATCTGGCTGATGTAGATTTTGTTGTGACAGTAATTTAGGTACAGTATAATCAAAGGCAATTTGATGGTGTTGCTTGATGGTGGCTCAGGAGTGAATATATTACCTGAGCATATTTTTAAAGAGATGGGGAAAGGGGCTTTGGCTCCAACATCTTTTCAAGTAAAGGTGGCGAACAAACTAGAGTTCAGCCATTGGGCATTCTAAAGCAACAACAAATCATAATTTCAGGGATGTCATTCATGGTAGATTTTGTGGTGATTAGAATGTCTGAGTCTGCATATCCGTATGAAATGTTCTTAGGAAGACCTTGGTTCAGGCTAGTTAAGGTTAAGTAGGACTAGGGATTGAATGTGGCGATGATTACAAAAGGTAAAAAGTAGGTGACAATTCCCATGAAAGGTAGAAGAAACATGTCGATACAAGAGAAACCATTGATGGCTCAGACTATTAGTTTGGCAAATGAGATAGAAGATGATGAGGAGGAAGAATTCCTGAAAGCAAACCCAACTGTTGTACCAGTTTTAGAAGTCGATGTGGAAGGTGTGTTAGCAAAGGATGATGAAGTAGTGAAGAAGTCAAGTGAGCCAGTTCCATGAGAGGCATTGGAAGGTGCACAAGTGTGGTGGATGTTTGAACAAAGTCTGGAAATTCCTTTGCAGCAAAAACTAGATTAGCAAGAGAAAGAGGTAATTAATTTGGCTCAAAAGATTTATGAACAGAAATATGCAACTTCTGGAAAAGTAAAAGAGGACGAACTTCGAGAAATTAATTTGGGGACGGAGATTGAACCAAATATGGTGAGAGTAAGTAAAGAACTTGAGGATCAGTTCATGGAAGACTTGATTTGCTTATTAAACGAGTATGTGGATGTTTTTGTTTGGGATTACTCACACGTGAAAGGAATAGACCCTGATTTACATCAACATCGCATAAATTTAAAGAATAATGCAGTTTGGATTGTGCAGCAAAGGTATCAGATGAATCCTAATTTTGCTAAGCAGGTTAAGGAAGAAATTGATAAACTGTTGGCAGTTGGATTTATTAAACCGGTCAATAAGGTCACATGGTTGTCTCCTATTATAGTGGTTCCTAAAACGAATGGGAAGTTGAGAATTTGTGTTGATTATAGAAAGTTAAATGCGGCAACAATTACGGATCACTTCCCTATGCCGTTTTGTGATGCCGTATTGAATGCAATAGCTCGTCATGAGATGTATAGTTTTTTGGATGGATTCTCAGGTTACAATCAAATTCGTTTTGCAGAGGAGGATCAACACAAAACTGCATTCATTATAGAATTTGGTGCTTATGTCTTTATAGTTATGAGTTTTTGATTGAAAAATGGATCACCCTCGTTCAATTATGTGGCGCATAAACTGTTTTTGTGGATGACTTTTCAGTGTTTGGAAAAAAGCTACAACATTTGATGCATCTGAATCTTGTTTTGAAAGATGCACAAAATTCAGGATGGTAGTCAATCCGTTTAAGAGTGTCATTGCAGTAAAAAGTGGCATTTTATTGGGACATGTCATTTCTAAAAAAGGAATGGCTATTGATGTGGAAAAGATTGAAGCCATTAGGACAACAAAAGCACCCACAAATGTCAAGGAAGTAATGAGGTTCATTGGCCAGATTAAGTGGCATGCTATGTATTTAAGGTACTTGGCCAATATCTCTTTACCACTCACACATTTGACAAAAAAGGATGTTCCATTTGTATGGGTTGAAGCTCAAGAAAAAGCATTTCAGTTATTGAAGAAGATGGTTTCAGTTGCACCAATTTTGCAGCCACCTGATTGGTCGTTGCCATTCCATATATTCGTTGATGCATCGGATGTGGCTGTTGGAGCAGTTTTGATGCAACAGAAGGAAAAAGGATGATATAGACCAATATATTATGGGTGTTGTGTGCAGCAGAAAGAAACTATCTTGTGACTGAAAGAGAAGCTTTAGCAATGGTGTATGCTCTTAACAAGTTTAGACATTATTTTTTGGGTAATAAAGTGATTTTTCATGTTGATAATCAAGGTTTGGTGTATTTGATCAAGAAGCCTTTATTGACAGGAAGATTGGCTAGGTGGATGCTTCTATTGCAAGAATTTGATTTTGTTATTATTCATACTCTAGGAAAAGAGCATGCAATGGAAGATTACTTTTAGTAGATTGGAATCAGCTGAAGCACCTACATGTGTAAATGATGAATTTTTGGATAGGGAACTGTTTAATGCAAAAATTGCTGAAGCGGATTCTTGGTATGATCAACTATTAATGTTTCTAACTGATGGAGCATTACCTCAACATTTTACACCTGATCAAAGGAAGAAATTTGCTCTTAGAAGTATACCATATTTGGTTATAGCTGGTGCATTGTATAAGAAAGGGGTGGATCAAGTCATTCAAAGGTGTGTACCAAATTTTGAGCAACCAACTGTGTTACAAGAAGCACATTCAGGTCCAGTAGGAGGTCACTTGTCAGGTGATATTGTAGGGAAGAAGGTTTTACAAGCAGGATTATGGTCGCCTACTGTATTAAAGGATGCTCATAAATATGCTAAAAGGTGTGTGATTTTTCAAAAAATGGGCCAACCAAATAATGCAGATCCGATGTTTAATCATCTTGTTTTACCTTTTGATCCATTTCAAAAGTGGGGTATGGATTTTGTTGGACCCATTAAGCCCAGTACTCAATGTGGTAATAGATATACTTTTGCTACATATTATTGTATGAAGTGGGTAGAAGCAGTAGCATTGAAGGATAACAAGGCAGCAAGTGTGGCAGAGTTCCTCTACCACAACATTATGACAAGGTTTGGTTGTCTATTAGAGTTGGTAAGTGATAGAGGTGCTCACTTTCTCAATGAAGTGATTTCAGAATTAACAAGAACTCATTTGATTATGCATAAAAAGTCTACAGCATATCACCCATAGGCAAATGGTCAAGCAGAAAGTACCAACAAAACTTTAATGCATATTCTTAAAAAGCTAGTGCATGATAATCAGAAAAATTGGGATTTGTTACTTGATTCAGCACTATGGACATTTTGAACAACGTTCAAAGTGACAACAGGTATCACACCATTCCGATTGGTGTATAGATTGGAAGTTGTTGTACCTATGGAGTTTGTGGTTCCAAGTTTGAGAGTAACAACTGAAAAGATGTCTCTTGAAGTGTCAGTTAAGCATAGAAGTAAGTATCGTATTCAGCTTGAGGAGGATCGTTTAGTTAGTGCATATATTACAGAAGTAATTCAGAGAAGGAGACAAGCTTGGGTGAGTATGAATGTGAAATTCAAGCTATTTAAAGAAGGAGATTGGGTGACGGTGTACAATTCCAAGTTAGGAACTCATCCAGGAAAACTTACATTGAGATATAAAGGTCCATATCAGATTGTGCAGGATTTAGGCCAAGGAACTTTTCTATCAGCGGATGTATTTGGCACAAGAATGGAAAAGTAGATTAATGGATTTCGTTTGAAGAAATTCCAAGGGAAACCGCCCCATATGGACTGGTTGTCATCTAATTTAGTCCAAGTGATGTTTAATTCTGAAAAATCGGATTAGTACCCTTATTGATCACAAAAGTGAGAAGACCTATTTATCTACATGTTCTTCGATGGTGGCATGCTTTATTGATAATTGTTGGTCCAAGATTACATTAAGTGCTTTTTTGAGGATGCAATGGTTTTCACGTGCTAATATGAAGCTAGTGAATGAAGTAGTCAATTCTAAAGAAAGTCGAATGCACCAAAGACAAGTGCAGGAGTTGCAGAGTGGATGGTAGATCAGGTTAGACAAACACGAACACGTTATATTGGAGGGGAAGAAGATCCAGACAGAAGACTGTTGGCTTCGTGATGCTAGAGATGCATTTGATGTTGTTCTCTATCAAAAACAGACTGTTGGATGCTTGATTTACTTATGCCATTAGGAAAAAAGGTGAACCTTGCATGGGCCTTGTAAGGATTCCTAATTTTTTGAGATTAAAAAGCTTAATCAGGGACATTATGTGTGCAGAAGAAACCACTAGTGGTATTCTCACATAAAATATTTATTTCTTACACTACTTTATTTGCATTATGAGAGGGAATAATTGTGAACTTTGGATCCTTGAAAAGAATGGCCAAGATTAAGTCGTAAGTGGATGACTCTTTGCAAAGTTTACAACCATTAGATCATGGCTAATCGGATGAAAACCCGCATTTGGGGCTGAGACATTTTTCGTGACTGTTTTGAGCCCTTAGATCAAGCGACGATCGCACGGAATCCCGCGATTGGGGCTGAGCTAAAAGTTCTGCATGTTTTGGGCTGTCCGATTAGATTGGCATCGTATGGAGTACAAGAAAAGGCACAATTCTCATCAAGTGCAGCCTTCTTGGCCATTAGATCAAGAATCCATCCAATGGCTACAAGGTAACGCGCTCAAAAAACATGGCATTTAAGCATAGCCCTCCGATCATAGCCCCAATCCAAGGGTGGATATTGAAACGTGCATTTTTGAAGTCTCTTTTGATCTCAGCCATCTAATTTCAAGCACATCCAAGGGTCCACATGCAATGCCGCCTTGACTTTTTTCCATTGAACCTAGACCATTGGATCTTTAAGCCAATCAAAGGGTTGTAGTTGATTTGGAAGGCTTTCAAAACCATTTAAATGGCTAAAACCATGAGTTCAAGGTGGTTTTCTCTTCTTTGGCCACAGAAAAACAAGGGAAGCCTATGCCTAGCCTATGTGATTAAGGGACTAGACTGTGTCCACCACCCTCTTCTCATTGGTCCATCACTAATCACTCTTTAAGCTAAAAGGCGCATGCAGGGTTCACCTTTTTCCTAATGCATAACTTGGCATGATATTCAGTTTGTTGTCTCACAGATGAGCAAGTTTATGCATTGACCAAGTGTCATTCATTGGTAAGTGGTTAAGTGCATCTTTTGCTACTTGAGTGGTACTTGACTTCTTGGATTGTTTCATCCCAAGAGGTGATCACTACCGCCAAATTTACATGATTTTTCTGACTCTGACTTAGTGGGTTCCTATGACACTCATGTGTCCACTAGTGGTTTTTGCTTCATGCTTGGTAGCTCATGCACATCTTGGTTGAGCAAGAAGCAACCTACTATGGCCACTTCTTGTTGTAAAGATGAGTATAGGGAAGATTTCATAGCGACTATTGAGGGTGTGTGGCTCAGACGCCTTTTGGCTGATTTAGGTGTTGGTTAGTCTTTTTCCACCACCATCTTCATTGATATTCAGAGCACACTGGGAGTTGCAAGGAACCCTATGTTCCATGCTCGCACGAAGCAAATTGAGGTGCATTATCATTATGTTAGGGATAGGTTCTTTGCTAGAGAGATCAGTTTGGCATACGTGCTCACATAGGATAACATTGCATATCTTTTCACAAAGGCTCTGCCTCGGGAGAAGTTTAAAGCTTTCGACAAAGCTTTGGGCTTACTTTTGTGGATTGATCTCTTTCCACATATTCTAGCGCTTCCTTATACATGAGTGCAAGCTCCTTGTTCACTACATCACTCCCAAGGGAAACTTGTTGATATATTTTTGTTAGAGATAGACGTCTGCGGAAGCACGTGAACAACACAAGCAAGGATAAGAAGCTTGGAGCACAACACACAATACTGAATGTAGTATTACTAGAGAATGTACAAAGATAAGTAGCCCATTAGGGCAATAGGCGTATATACAAGCCGGGGGAAAAAAACCTCCTAAAGAGGGAAAAAAGTGCCCCGACGGTCCTAGTGTGTTCACACACATCACTACCTAAATATATCAACAAATCCCCCTTGGGAGTGATGTGGTGAACAAGGAGCTGGCACTCATGTATAAGGAAGTGCCAAGCTATGTGGAAATCACTCCACAAAAGGAACTAAGCCCAAAGCTTTGCGGAAAGCTTCAAACTTCTCCCTAGGCAGAGCCTTCGTGAAAAGGCTTGCAATGTTCTCCTGTGTGGGCACATATGCCAAGCTGATCTCCCCAGCAGAGAACCTCTCCCTGACATAGTGATAATGCACCTCAATGTGCTTAGTGCGAGCATGGAACACAGGGTTCCTCGCAACTCCCAATGCGCTTTGACTGTCAGTGAAGATGGTGGTAGCAGAAGACTGACGAACACCCAAATCATCCATAAGGCATCTGAGCCAAACACACTTAACAGTAGCTGTGAAAGCTTCCCTATACTCAGCCTCACAACTGGAAGTGGCCACAGTAGGCTACTTCTTGCTCAACCAAGATACACATGAGCTACCAAGCATGAAGCAAAAGCCACTAGTGGACACACGAGTGTCATGGCAACCAACCCAATCTGAGTCAGAAAAAGCATGCAAATCTAGCGGTAGTGATCCCCCCTTGGGATAAAAAAACCCAAGTAGTTGAGTACCACTTAAGTAGCGAAAGATGTGCTTAACCACCTGTCAATGCTTGACACCAATGAGTACGATATGATAGAGGTGTATAATTTTCTATCACGCAAACTCTGCACCAGCCATTTTGGCATAGTTTTTGCCTTCTCAATATCAGCTCTCTCATCAACTTGTGCATCATGTAACTCTGCATCAGAAATGGAATGATCTGCATCATCACATGGAACCTGGAAAGGCTGAGAAGTTGCCTCATTGGGACCAGCACTAGACTATCCACCTGTAAAAAGAGGCAGCAAAGTATCATACATGTCTTTGGAGCTAATAGATGTCTCCTTAGTACATGAAAGCAATGGCTGAATAGCATCTACCACAAAAACATCACGGCTAACCAGAATGCGTTTAGTCTATGGATGATACAGATGATATCCTTTACTTTCACAACTATACCCAACAAAAATACATTTTACAGCTTTATCATCCAATTTTCTGCGATATTGTTTGAGCACTAATGCATATGCTAAACAACCAAAAACATGCAGATTAGCAACAGATGTCTTGCGATCATGCCAAGCCTCATATGGAGTGATAGACTACAACGCTTTAGTGGGACACATGTTCAGTACATATGCTGCACACATGATAGCCTCAAGCCAGAAACTATGTGGTAAAGCCTGACTCTTGACCATACACCGTGCCATCTCCATGAGTGACCTGTTCTTTCGTTCAGCAACTCCATTCTGTTGAGGTGTATACGGCACTGTACACTAGTATTTTATCCCACGTTCCGCCAGAAATGCATTAAGATTAGAAGACATATATTCCCCCCCTCGATCAGAACGGAGGTTGCCCATTTTACATGCCGACAGATTTTCAACCAAAACCAAAAACTATTTGAAGTGCATCAACACTTCGGACTTTGCCTTCAATGGATATTCCCATGCATGCCTGAAAAAATCATCGATGAAAGTCACGAAGTAAAGATAATTTCCAAAAGAAGGTGTTTGCATAGGACCACAGACATCACTATGTACAAGCAGCAATTTGTGAGTAGCCCGAACTGAACCATCTTTTGGAAAGGACGAACACTACTGCATTCTGCCCAAAATACAGCCTTCACAAACATGTTTTCTAGGTGCCTCAAGTTTGGGCAAAGAGGACACCATTTCCAATTTTTGCAGGTGTAGCAAACTAGAAAAATTCAGACGACTAAAACGTGCATGCCAAAGCTTTGCATCTGACATAGCCTGAGAATCATGTATTGCACATGCCAAATCATTTATAGATCTTTCATAATCTATGAGCTTATACAGGCCACAACATAAAATGCTAGAAGCAAATCATTTACAGATCTTTCATAGTCTATGAGCTTATACAGGCCACAACATAAAATGCTAGAAGCAATAATCACATCGCCATTTGACAGATCATGAACTGTACACCTGTCATCAAAAAATTTCACAACCAAGCTAATCTTGGCTAATGCAGAGATTGATAACAAATTTTTCTTGATCCCTGGCACAAATAAAGCATCTAAAGTGAAAGAACTACCATGAGTAGTAGTCAAAATGATCTCACCAACTCCCATAACAGGATAAGAGGAGTTGTTGGCGCATGTAACAATATTCCCTATAGGGGCAGGCTCGAGTGAAGAGAAGAAACTGCGCTGCGAGGTAATATGTTTGGTCGCCTCACTGTCAAAGTACCAAACATCTGAGTCTACTGCAGACATGCACTACTCATGAGAAGATGGGTCAAAACAACAAATAGTAGTAAACGCCCATTCTTCTTCCTACACAAGATTAGCAGACTCCGTTTTTGGTGTAGAGGCTTCTACAACAACCATTCCAGCCTCTTTCTTCTTTGCCTCTTTAGCAGCCAGTTTTGGATAGTTCTTTATGATATGATCATTCCCTTTACAGTACTTGCAAAATAGTTTTTGCTTTTTTTATTTTTTCTCATCTTTATCTTGGTTTTTCAAATGTGCAGCATATGCAGATTTCTGCTTGCTACTAGAAGAGCTCCATTTTCCTTTGCCCTTCTGAGTAGCCAAGAAATCTTGATCTACAACAAGCATAATGGACCTGTTCTGCCTGGACTGATCTTCCTGTAATAGAGCAGAGACTAACTCCTCAAATGACAAGGCATTTGGATTGCCTTTCATCATCAACCGAAGACTAGAAGCAAAACTCTGATATGAATCAGGAAGACCATTCAGAACGGTCTACACAAGTGAGCTATCTGGTATAACCTCATCAGCAAAAATCAATTGTTCCTTCAAGTCTTTGATCTTTGTTAGGAAACTGTCCATAGAATCACCTTCATTCATGTGCTCACTCTCCAACTGTTTTCGGAGGTAAGCAACACGAGCCTCATTCCTAGCTTGGTACAATGTGGTAACTGTATCCCAAGCATCCTTAGCTGTTCTGCAAGAGCGAATGTGAGGAATAATAGCACGTTTGACAGACAAAGCTATCAATGCATGTGCGTGGGCATCTCTTCCATACCAATGAATCTGCTCTGCAGTAGGTGCAATAGAAACCGCAGCATGAACAAGAATATGCAGAATATCATCATCTTTGACACCTTCTACCTCAGCTTTTATACATGCAGTTGTAATAGTTGCAGGTGTGATAGGACGTTTTTCAACACCCTGCACAATGTTCAGCAGTCCTTTTGCAACCAATACATGTCGCATCATATAAGCCCACCATCCAACTTATCCTCAACAGCCAACATACGGAATACATCACTGCTTTCAGCCATGGCATGTGACTAAAATACCTTGATGTAGAAAATTGACTATATCTCAAAAAGTTGAAGAAAATTGCCCAGACGAATTTCACTAGACTTGTAGCAGACTTCGAGGCGCTTATACTGGCGAACAGAAACTAGTATATATACCTTTGGCGCAAAAAGACAAAATAGCCTGCACAAGCGCTGCGATAGTGCGTTCGGAGGCCAAAACGAGCTCAAGTCGCGATTTCGGTACCACATAGCGAAGCTGTTTTCATCTCAAAAACACACTGCATATGCTCACCAAAATTCGTGCGATTCTGAGACTGCAAACAGAGGAGTGTCGACGGTGCCCTAGATGAAGCGACGACCTGCTCTGATACCAATTGTTGGAGATAGATGTCTTAGGAAGCAGACATCTATCTCGAAAACACGCTGAGTATGCTCACCAAAATTCATGCGATTCTGAGACTGCAACCGGAGGAGTGTCGATGACGCCCTAGATGAAGTGACGA
This sequence comes from Ceratopteris richardii, assembly GCA_020310875.1. NCBI lineage: Eukaryota > Viridiplantae > Streptophyta > Polypodiopsida > Polypodiales > Pteridaceae > Ceratopteris > Ceratopteris richardii. The sequence goes on from CM035411.1 coordinate 83,455,939, forward strand.
CCTGGTTTGATACCAATTGTTGGAGATAGATGTCTGCGGAAGCACGCGAACAGCACAAGGAAGGAGAAGAAGCTTGGAGCACAACACACAATACTAAATGTATTACTAGAGAATGTACAAAGATAAGTAGCCCATTAGGGCAATAGGCATATATACAAGCCAGGGGGAAAAAACCTCCTAAAGAGGGAAAAAAGTGCCCCGGCGGTCCTAGTGTGTTCACACACATCACTAATAAATATATCAACAATTTTAGCAGTGATGTGTGTGAACACAGTTAGGAGCACCAAGGCACTTTTTTCCCTCTTTGGGAAGTCCCCCTGACTTGTATATATGCCTATAACCCTAACAAGTTACTTATCTTTGTACATTCACTTGGTAATACATTGAATATTGTGTGTTGTGGTCCAAGCTTCTTCTTCTTCCTTGTGTTGTTCGTGTGCTTCTATAGTCCTCAAACTCCAACCCACCATATTTACATGCTTTTTTGGACTCTTGACTCAACTGGTTGCTATGACACTTGTATGTCCACTAGTGGTTTTTGCTTCATGCTTGTTAGCTCATGCATATCTTGGCTGAGCAAGAAGCAGCCTATAGTGGCCACTTCTAGTTGTGAGGCTGAGTATAGGGAAACATTCACAATGATTGTTAAGTATGTGTGGCCCATACATCTTTCCATTGATTTGGGCATTGGTCAGTCTTCTGTCACTACCATCTTCACTGATAGTTAGAGCGCAAGAGGAACCTTTTGTTGCATGTGCACACAAAGCACATTGAGGTGGATTATCATTATGTCAAGGAGAGGTTCTCTACTAGAGAGATTAGTTCAACATAGGTGCCCACGTAGGATAACATTGCAGACCTTTTCACAAAGGCTCTACCTTAGGAGAAGTTTAAAGCTTTCCGCAAAGCATTGGCCTACTTGCTTTTGTGGATTGATCTCTTTCCACATGGCTTGGCACTTCCCTATACATGAGTGCCAACTCGTTCATTGCATCATTCCCAAGGGGGATTTGTTGATATATTTTGGTAGGGATGTGTGTGAACACACTGAGGGCTGCCAAGGCACTTTTTGCTTGTTGAGGAGGTTTTTCTCCCTAGCTTGTATATATGCCTATGAGCCTAACAGGTTACTTATCTTTGCAGTATTGTGCGTTGTGCTCCAAGCTTCTTCTTCTTATTCCTTGTGTTGTTCGCGTGCTTTTGTAGACATCAAACTCCAACAAAATTATGTTATATTTTATTGATAAATTCCAACACAAGATATGATTATGAGTGTCAAAACTTATACGCGAATCCTAGTTGGTGATCGGGGATATCTTCATTGTTGCCAAGGTCTTAAAGTGTGTAATAAACAATGTAACATCCTAAATTCCAACAAATTCTAAGAAAAGTTGAATATATAGAATTTGGAAGGTATTACAAGGCACCAAATATATGCATGTGTGTATATACAAACTCATGAAAGCAAACATTTATGAAAAACATTTTCCATTTATACAATAAAAACATCTCTGATAATTTGGAAGGATATGATGATACATTTTAGTAGTTACTAGTAATTAGTTGTTACAAGTTACAACTTTAGTAACTTGCCATTATCAATAATCACATAGACTCATGTTAACAATGTTCAAGACATGCACATTGCACATGGATCATGCCATGAATGGAAATTTAGCTTGGAAGTGGAAACATAAAAGAAATAGAATCTTCAATCCATTGAACATTATCGAGATTCTACCATATAAGTGAAGCTCTCCACCCAGTCTCAGTTATCAATATGGTTGTATATGTCAAGCTCATAGCCAACTCATGGAAGAGAAACTTAGACTTATCAACATGCCCCATAGTACTTGTAGAGACTGAGGCATGAACACACAAACTTAAAAATGACGACAATGTTACAATAATTCGACATATTGTAGATTTAAAGTATTGATATGGAGTGGTCTCAAGGTTTTTGTAGCCTATGTTTACATATTTTAACATGTTTATTAAATGTGTTACTCTTACCATTTTTTAGAAAAGGTAGAGTAATACACAAACTCAAACATGAAAAGAATTTTACAATATTTATGGACAATCCAAAAACAAATTATTAATATATAGATTGATCACATGGCTTCTATAATCCAAATATACACAATTTAACATATTTATTGCATGTGTTACTCTACCTTTCTTATCAAAAGCAAAGATTTGGTATGTAAGTGGGTGGGCATTTGAACAAAAGTGACTCATTAAAAGTGTATTAACTTATCAAGCAATTTGTAAAAACAATGAATGATTGCATAGATGCAAATGGAAGGCCTAACCTTGTACTTGGATATATCAAATTGCAGTTGTACATATTCAAATACATGACAGTTGGAATATTCACCCAAAATAATTATTTCCTGTAAATAATTTGCAAATGTATGCAACCTACCAAATGCAAAAGATTTAAGCCCACAACTTGAGAGTCCATATGAGCACTCCTAGTATGCAAGGCCTTGACTATCGACGCACCAAGGGAAAGTGTAAGAGCACGTGAGAACCATTTCAAGTCATCAATTGAACTAGTAATGCACACATACCTGCAATAATCGCTTGTAAAAATACTAAAAAGTGACAAATTTGCCCACGTGGGAGGATAAAAGAGAAGGCTTTGGTACATGGAGTATTGAAAGTCATAAAGTCATGCTCATAGATGCAAGGTTCATCCTATTAGATATAAGATGGAAACTATAAGTCCCCTTGCTTTAGGAGGATTGATTGGTGGATTGTCTTTGCCCATTTTGGTCTCCCTAGATGAGCGCCTAGTTTCAATAACGTCTTCTCCTCATGAATTCCTTGTGGCAAAATCTAGATAAGCGTCTCCTTCACTCCCCACCTTGGTAGAGCTATAGCAGCAAAAAGAAATTCGAATGCAAAGAAAGAGGGCAAGTGCAAAACTAATAATAATAAGAAAAAACTACAATAATAATAATAAAGAGGTTCGCCTCGTGGGAAAGGCCATTAGAAGTATTCTTTAAAAAGTTAAATAATTACTAACAAATTCCCTCTTTCTAGACACATTCACCAAGGATATCTTCTTGCTCCCATTCTTTTTTCCATTCAAACTAATAGCTTTCACTAGCTCTAGTTTCTCTCCAACCCTTAGATTAAGAGGATTGGAGTTGGTAACCACCCCCACCCTATCCACATACAGAATTGCATGGATGACACTTATCTCACCATTCTCCACTAAAAAATACGTCTTGAAGAAACCTTAAACATGCTTGACATCTACTACTTTACCAATAGTTCTCTTATCAATCATCTTAAAATTGGATTTAAAATGTTCAACTCTCCCAACCCAACCCTCTTAATTGATATAGGCTTCTAAGAAATCCAAGATGGCTCCATCTTTTGAATCTTGGGGATCCCTATGGCTTTCCATGTGAATTTTTTTGATAGATGGGCTTGGACCTTAAACATGATCCACTTCAAGCTTAACTCTTGTACCATGAGATCTTTTGAGCCAATATATGGACAACGTATAGCCACTCGCTTTCGTAATCACTGGATGTAATAGCTTAGAAACCACCCCATCCTAAAGGTTCCCTCAACACATTCCAGATTTTCTTTTAGGAAAATGACTCAGCGCGAACGGCTAGTGGATTCGCAAATACCTCAGGACCTTCCTAGATAAATTGGCCCTCAGGACCTTCCTTTATGACCCTTTAATTGGCCATAGATAGGTTACTCGTTGATTCTGCCATTCGAAAGACTAGAAATTTTCAATGTTTTTCACAAACTAGCGCTGTTGTAATGGCCTTTGGATCACGTGGACCTTTTCAGTGCTACATGATTCCAAGAAGGATCGTTCATTAAAACTGAAGTCTGAACCTTCAGATATTTATATTAGGAAATGTTGGAAATCGCATGCGATGATGAATAACTCTCTGAAACTTCACTGCCATTTTCCATTGCTCTTTTCTTTAATCTTTGTTTATCAGTTGGAACACTTGCACCCTCCCCAAGGAACTCAACTTGAGCTTTCTTGCATGCTCTTTAATCTAGTTTTGGAAATAATATATGTTCAGCGAAAAACTCCTCTTTGTAGACTGTGAGGTTAGAGAGTGAGCATGTCATATGGTAATAATTACAAGATGAGAAGACAAGGACTATCATCTTGTGAGTGAAAGTTTTTCTCTCTTTGAAGTGTGGTACACTGACCATTCAACATGGCTTCTTCAATAAATCAATGAAATCTTTAACAAAAGTACTCACATGGGTGCCCGTAGAATATTGGGAGCAGACCTACTTGGTCTGCTCTATTCATCATTATCGTAGTCATAAGGTTCTGAAAATAAATATTCTTATGGTAATACTCACAAGATGAGAAGACAAGGGCTATCATCTAACGAGTAATACTTTTTCTCTCTTTGAAATGTTGTACACTGACCCTTCAATTGACCAATGAAATCTTCGCCAAAAGAGGTACTGACGTGAATGCTTGCAGAATATTGGGAGCAGGTCCTACTTGGTCTGCCCTATTCTTCATCATCGTAGTCATAAGGTTCTGAAAATATATCTTCTTTGAAGTAAGGAGCTGCGATAGCAGTATTTGCAGCTTCTAGAAGTTTATCTACATCTTCATCAGAAAGCCCAATGATCTCCTTTGTCTTCTCCCACAATTTGAAGGCCAAACTAATGTTCTGAGCATGCCTGCTGGTTGCAGTGGGTTTGCAATCTGAAGAGTAATACGGACAAACTGGCCACCCTTCAGCTCTAAGTGCAGCAGCGTATTCTACAACTTGTGGGTCCGTTGCACAGAAGAGCACGCTTCTTGCACCTTCCATAAAACAATAATACTAGAAATCGTCAGTTATAATGTTTATGTTCAAACGCATACCGTACGGCATGGCTTATGTTGGCCTGAATTAATGGCTCAACATTTGTATATTACAGCATGCTAGAGTGAGATGAACTACAAGACAACGAGATGCTATGTACAGAAATCGCAATGTAAATTTTCAAATCGAACAAGTGCTTTGTGCAGAACTTGGGATGCCAATTTTCAACAAAAAGAAAAAAGCGAGAGAGTGTTGAAAAAGAAATGTACTGCACTCAGTACATACATGCATTTGTTCCGTGTCTCCACAAAAGATAACTAGCATATGCCTTTCAATAACTGTGGGCTCAGCACAACGTTTAGTGCTAACCTATTTGACGGAGATGAAATTTAACGGCATAAAGTCAGAAGACGTATATGTAAGATTGATTAAGGGTTAAATTCAATAGATGTGTAATATGCATTGTCAAAATGATAGCATAACAGCACAAACGCAGATAACAAACAACAAAGTATGCATGGAAATATGTATCTATCCGCAATTGAGTACCAAAATAACATTTTCTTGCCAGCTAATTCCTTTAGTCCTTCTGAAAAATAATCATAATGGACAACACAATCTCCCGGCATTGCAACCTGTGCCAGCATATGTCAAGTAGCTCAAGCAGACAACATAAAAATCATCCAAAACACATGCTGGACCAAATATAGCAGAGCATCCAGTAAGAAATCATGAAAAGGCCAATGTGAAGACAAAGAATGTCGCAGTCTCTGGCTGATGGATGGGATGTGTAAGGTCGACCTCTTCAACATAAAAGCCCGAAAATCTTTAGTACACTGACATTCCACTGCTCAGCAAATAAAGTTCTTATGAGCTTCACTAGACTGAGGAGCATTGAAATGATCAAAAGCTGAACTATTTTCGTGTTAATGTTGCACCTGCTGGAAATAAGGGAAGTAATAGATTTACTGTAACTTGGCCAATTATCTGTAAATGCTACATACAATGAAGAAAGTTGTCTCAGTTACTCCCGAACTGCCAAGTTCCGTTGGCCGTCAGCATCCAAAATAGCTGTCTTCTAGACCACGTTATTTCCTCACAAATGGCCTAATTTATTTTTCTACCGGAGTGTGTGAGATTGATAAGGTAGTTAAATAATAACCACAAATGAAAGGATTAAATTAGCAGGGATTAAAAATCAGAGCCGAAGGTTGGCCCTTTAGGATACAGTTACAACACTGACATAATTAGGATATTTATTGAGCCCCATGTGCACGGAAACAAAAATAGATAGGTTTTAGCACTGAAGCTAGGCAAAGGGAAAAAACTCCAAGTAAGAGTCGGGTGTTGGTTTTTAGGCCCACAATTAATATAAAGACACACAGAATCAAAACAAAATGGAAAATAAACAGCACATGAGACTCAAGAGAGATGTAAGGAGCAAAGCTCCAAATATAGACATTGCATTTCATAGTTGAACTTACAAGATAGCATAGAAAATACAAGACGATGAATACAAGCTGTCCAATAACCAAAAAACCCAAAGCTGAAGATGATCTCCTCCAAATTCGTATAAGCATTAAGCTGGAGCACACCTTATTGACAGTGAAGAAAACACAACTGCACCTCTCCAAGTCAACGGAACCTCCTTTCACAAGGCTAGCTCACGAAAAGAGCTCCAAGGAGTGATAATATTAGTGTCCAATGTGTCGTGCTATGTTTGCCTTGGTAAGCAAAATAAAAATAAAGCAAAACCTGCTTTTCACTAATAACGCAAAAGCTGCTTTTCACTAATAAAGCAAAAGTTGTTTTTCGCTTAAAAATTACTTTTCACACTAAATCTGAAAATTAGAGTGAGTCTTGACTGTGATTTAGGTGCCAAACACACAAGTGTTATATGTGATTGGATAGCTTCCTTGTGCTGTTCGCGTGCTTCCGCAGACGTCTAACTCCAACAATTGGTATCAGAGAAGGTTGCCGCTTCATCTAGGGCGTCGTAGACACCCCTCCGGTTGCAATCTCAGAATCGCACGAATTTTGGTGAGCATATTCAGCGTGTTTCCGAGCCTCGGAACTCACTATCACAGTGCTTGTGCATGCTATTTTGTCTTTTTGTGCCAAAAGCGTACACCAGTTTCGGTTTGTCAGTATAAGCATCTCGAAGTCTTCAACAGATCTAGCAGAATTCGTCTCGGCAGTTCTGTTCAACTTTTCGAATATATAGTCAATTTGTTGCATCAAGGTGTTTTAATCACCGGCCATGGCCAAAAGTAGTGATGTATTCCGTATGTTGGTTGTTGAGGATAAGTTGGATGGTACTAACTACCCGTTATGGGCTTATATGATGCGACATGTATTGGTCGCAAAAGGACCATGGAACATTGTGCAGGGTGTTGAAAAACCTCCTATCACACCTGCAACTGTTACAAATGCAGGTACTGAAGCTGATGAAGAAGGTGTCGAAGATGATGATATTCTGCATATTCCTGTTCGTGCTGCAGTTTCTGCTTCACCTATTGCGAAGCGAATTCGGTGGGATGGCAGAGATGCCCAAGCACATGCATTGATAGCTTTGTCTGTCAAACGTGCCATTATTCCTCACATTCGCTCTTGCAGAACAGCTATGGATGCTTAGGATACACTTACCACATTGTACCAAGCTAGGAATGAGGCTCGTGTTGCTTACCTCCGAAAACAGTTGGAGAGTGAGCACATGAATGAAGGTGATTCTATGGACCGTTTTCTAACAAAGATCAAAGACTTGAAGGAACAATTGATTTCTGCTGATGAAGTTATACAAGATAGCTCACTTAATGCAGACCGTTCTAAATGGTCTTCCTGATGCATATCAGAGTTTTGCTTCTACTGTTTGGTTGATGATGAAAGGCAATCCAAATGCCTTGTCATTTGAGGAGTAAGTCTCTGTTCTCTTGCAGAAAGATCAGTTGAGGCAGAACAGGTCCATTATGCGTGTTGCAGATCAAGCTTTCTTGGCTAGTCAGAAGGGCAAAGGAAAATGGAGCTCTTCAACTAGTAAGCAGAAATCTGCTAACTCTACACATTCGAAGAAGGAAGAAATCAAAAAAGCAAAATTGTTTTGCAAGTACTGTAAAGTAAATGATCATATCATAAAGAACTGTCCTAAACTGGATGCAAAAGAGGCAAAGAAAAAAGAGGCTGGAATGGTTGTTCCAAAGGCCTCTAATCCAAAAACAGAGAGTCTGCTAACCTTGTGCAAGATGAAGAATGGACGTTTACTACTGTTTGCAGTTTTGACCCATCTTCTCATGAGCAGTGCATGTCTGCAGTAGACCCAGATGTTTCGTACTTTGATAGTGGGGCGACCAAACATATTATCTCGAAGCACAGTTTCTTCTCTTCGCTCGAGCATGCCCCTACAGGGAATACTATCACATGCGCCAACAACTCCTCTTATCCTGTCATGGGAGTTGGTAAGATCATTCTGATTACTACTGATGGTAGTTCTTTCACTTTGTCAGATGCTTTATTTGTGCGAGGGATCAAGAAGAATCTATTATCAGTTTCTTCATTAGCCAAGATTGGCTTGGTTGTGAAATTTGTTGATGACAGATGTACAATTCATGATCTGTCAAATGGCGATGTTATTATTGCTTCAGGCATTTTATGTCGTGGGCTGTATAAGCTCATAGACTATGAAAAATCGATGAATGATTTTGCATGTGCAATACATGATTCTCAGGCTATGTCAGATCCAAAGCTTTGGCATGCATGCTTTGGTCATCTGAACTTTGCTAGTTTGCTACACTTGCAGAAATCTGAAATGGTGTTCTCTTTGCCCAAACTTGAGGCACCCGGTAAACATGTATGTGAAGGCTGTATTTTGTGCAAAATGCAACGTTCCTCATTTCCAAAAGATGGTTCAATTCGGGCTACTCAGAAATTATAGCTTGTTCATAGAGATATCTGTGGTCCTATGCAGACACCCTCTTTTGGAAATTATATCCACTCAAAGCATGCATGGGTATATCCACTCAAAGCAAAGTCCGAAGTGTTCATGTGCTTTAAACAGTTTTTGGTTTTGGCTGAAAATCTGTCAACATGTAAATTGGGCACCCTCTGTTCTGATCGAGGGGGGGAATATATGTCTTTTGACTTTAAGGCATTTTTGGCTGAACGTGGGATAAAACACCAGTGTACAGTGCCGTATACACCTCAACAGAATGGAGTTGCTTAACGGAAGAACAAGTCACTCATGGAGATGGCGAGGTGTATGGTCAAGAGTTAGGCTTCACCACATAGTTTCTAGCTTGAGGTTGTTATGTGTGCAACGTATGTACTTAACAAGTGTCTCACTAAAGCACTGCAGTCTATCACTCCATATGAGGCTTGGCATGATCCAAAGCCATCTGTTGCTCATCTGCGTGTTTTTGGTTGTCTGGCATATGCATTAGTGCTTGAACAACATCATAGAAAATTGGATGATAAAACAGTAAAATGTATTTTTGTTGGGTACAGTTCTGAAAGTAAAGGCTATCGTGCGTATCATCCATAGACTAAACGCATTTTGGTTAGCCGTGGTGATGTTTTTGTGGAAGATTCTATTCAAAGACATGTATGATAATTTGCTGCCTCTTTTTACAGGTGGACAGTCTAGTGCTGGTCCTAATGAGGAAACTTCTCAACCTTTGCAGGTTTCATGTGATGATGCAGATCATTCCATTTCTGATGCAGATTTACATGATACACTTGTTGATGAGAGAGCTGATATTGACCAGGCAAAAACTATGCCGAAATGGATGGTGCAGACTTTGCGTGACAGCAAATTAGATGCACCTCTGTCATATCGTACTCGTTCAGGCTCTGATAGTGCCTCTTTTGCATCAGATTGCTATTCTATGGCTTCATCTAGTCTCTGTGATGAGAATCAGCCTATTTCGTTTGATCAAGCACAAAATTCAGAAAATTGGATGGCTACTATGCAATCTGAATATGATGCTATAATGAAGAATGTTACTTGGTCTTTATGTGACTTGCCTCCTGGCAAGAAGGCCATTGGTACTAAGTGGGTATACAAGCTGAAGCGTAAGCCTGATGGTTGAGTTGATAGGTATAAGGCTAGGCTTGTTGCAAAGGGTGATGCGCATGAAAGAGGCGTTGATTTTGATGAAACCTTTGCTCCTACTTGCCGAATGACTATTGTCCGTAGCATCTGTTGCAACTCATCATGGTTGGAATGTACATCAGTTGGACATTAGAACAACATTTTTGAATGGTGACTTGCATTAAGAAGTGTATGTT
>CM035411.1:83476038-83478538 GCA_020310875.1 Ceratopteris richardii
ATAATGGCTAGGCGGACAGCTTTTCTTATGCGTGTTACCTCCTCTTATAAACCCCTCTGGACAGATGCATTCTGGAGGTTTATAGGGAATGGAGTGGTGTATTATAAGGAAAGATGGAACCTAGATGCTTGGAACAAGTTTTTTTCTCACGCTCCACTGCAAATTACTTCCTCTACCTTACATGTTTTGCTTCAAAGTTTTAAACAGATTGTTGCACGCTTGAAATGGAACGGGAGGCAACGTTACGTGGGGAACTCATTTGCGTCATTATCTCCGTATTGGTTATTCTTAACAAATCCTCCATTGGCCTATTCTTTAGGTGCGGCAGCGAGGTATTTTAATAATAAGGGAATTGATTCCATTGCAAAATGCTACGATGCCAAATGGGAGCCTCTGTCTTTTCCACCCATCCGGAGAACCTATGCAGTAGGCCCGGCATATAGGTCTAAATGGATCCAAATAGTTCTTTTTCTGCAGCATTATCAAGTTCCACTTTCTATTGATGCTTCGGATCCCTTGCGTGATTGGCTCCTAGTGAAGCACACGAGATGGTGGAATGGGAAGGCTAGCACATTCTATGGTTTGATTTTCAATTCAGATGGTATTGCTTTGCAATGTAACAAGCGTTGGAAGCTAAATAAATCCCCAATTCGGTGGCATGCCAGGTTTTTTGCTATTTGGGAATCATCCTTCACCTTCAAGATGAAGATTTTCATGTGGAGAATTATAGTGAGCCATTTCACTTTGGGGGCTTTCCTCTCTAAGCATGGGGTAAAAGGAGTACGATGTCCACAATGTGCTTCTTATGCAGAGACTATGCGTCATGCATTTTGGGGATGCGCATGCATTCAAAGATGGTGGAATAATCTTCTTCTATTTCCTATATGGGATGCTCAGCCCTCAAAGTTCAGTATTACTTTTTTGTTGTTTCATTCGGATGATAAAAGCTGGGATTGGGTGAGAAAGAGATGTATCTTCTTATTGCTTTGGAATATATGGTTATCTAGAAACAAGAAATTATTCCGCAATAAAGGCCCTGTTCCGAATTTCTCTTGGAGTTCATGCAAAATCAGAATGAGACTTGACATAGATGTTTTGCCTGTTGAGGATAGAACAGCACTTGTATCGCTCTTAGATGCGCTTTGACTCCTTGTTGGATATATCCTCTACTTCCATTGTTGGTTGTATCATTTAGATGGCTTTAGCATATTGTTGTTAGTAGCGTAGGATCTATCTTGGGGAACAGGGAGTGCTATCTCCCCTCACGCTCTTGTATATCATTTTTCTTTAATGCAATAAAGTGAGAATTCCCACAAAAAAAAAAAAAGATATATATATATATATATATATATATATATATATATATATATATATATATATATATATATATATATATATATATATATATATATATATATATATATATATATATATATATATATATATATATATATATATATATATATATATATATATATATATCATAGTTATTTTCGTACGCGTATGGAAAATTTTCCGTACGTATGAAAAAGATGCTTATGTTTGCCGTATGGTTCATTCCGTACTCCATACTTCTTCGACATGGCCATTGAAAAATTTTGGTCTTCATTTTGGGCTCGAACACATGTTGAATAGTGTATATATGTATTATATAGACACACACATATGCATGCATACATATATACACTATATACAAACATTCATATTATATGTATGTTATATATATAAGTTTCAGATTTCTAGTACTTTTTTGCCAAAAGTATGATATCGTGTATGATATTTAAAATGAAATTCCATACTTTTTTCATACTTTCATACCCCTATGCGTTTGCTGTATATATGTGTGTGTGTATGTGTATATATATATATATATACATATATGTATATATGTATATATATATATATATATATACATATATACATATATGTATATATATATATATATATACACATATATACATATATATATATATATATGTATATATATGTAAATATATATATGTATATATATGTATATATGTATATAATTGATTGGAGAACCATGAGAGATATAATATAAGAGGAGCAAAACAAATTCTATGTGCACAAGAGTGTATATTGACATGTACTCTAGAGTTAAGGTAGCATTAAATTACGATGTATAGAGAAAAGAGGACCCACAAAATGATTAGTGCCTAGGTTTTCAATCATTGAACTCTATTGTTGAACTAAAAAATTTGAGTTGCATTAAGTGACTCTAAGCTACAAAGCTAGGGTAAAAGTTTTACATAAATCATGTAATATAGCAAATCCAAAAACACACTTTTAAAAACACCTCAAGATTGTTTTCATGCACAAAATGAAAAAGAATTAATTACAGAAAACCTTTTCCTTTGGACCCAAAATTATAAATAGGGTGTTGAGACCTTCATTTGATTCAAGTTGATCCGACAAATTTTGTACTCTACATTTAGCGAGAAGCTACAGTATTGATAACAAATAATGAATCAAGAAATGAATA
>CM035411.1:83483538-83520367 GCA_020310875.1 Ceratopteris richardii
ACAGTCGCTACAGCACAGGGTACAAGTGGTAGCCAGAGACCCAGAGGCACGTTTCATGTGGATACGCCTCCAGCTATCAGAGGAGAGAGAAGCGTACTTTGCCGTATGCTATATTGCACCCATTGGTTCGCGCTTCACACATTCCCCCGAGTAGCTATCGGGGGGGGGGAGGGACCAGACACCACATCTCCATATGACTACCTCAGTGACACGATTATGGAGTATACCGGGATGGATGAAGTCTTCCTTGTAGGAGACTTCAATGCCTGCACTCAGAGCCATCAGTGTGATATCTACGACTTTGACGACCCTGAGATGCTTCGTACCATAGAGGACATGCCTACACTCAGAGCCTCAACTGACACCGCCACACCCACCTCATACGGCCGACACCTACTCCAGATGGGAGCAGCACACCGTCTCGTTATATATAATGGGATGGGGACCTGGCCCACCTCAAGCGGTCTCACCTGCATTCCACCCACGACACCACATGGGGGCAGTGTGGTAGACTATGTTATCGGACCCCCGGAGGCGACACATCTCATCACCTCATTCACTATTCCACCCTTACCGATTGGAGCTGATCACGCATATCTTGCCCTATCCATTCGCAGCTCACCATGCATATCCCACCCCGTCACCATACAGCCACGAACCCATACCACCATTCACTATAGACATGAGCTAGCACATATCTATAGCTCCCATGTTCGAGAGCACATCTACTCCCTTGATCCCTCTGCCTCCTTGGACACCCTCACCGCCCACTTCTCCTCGATCCTCCATACATCTGCTACTCTAAGCTTCCCATACACCACCCACAACACTGCACATTCGACGCGGCTGGGGCATACACCCCAGAATAGATGGTACGATGAGGAGTGTAGGCAACTATACAGACATCTCAGAGCACAGAGTATCTTGGGATCCATCACAGAGAGGGAGGCACGACGACAGATGCGAGCCCTCACACGCCGGAAGCGGCAAGCTTTCGAGGAGAGACAGGAGGAAGAGTTGATCGACCTTCTCATGAGTAGGGATTGTGCCACTGCGTGGAGGGCACTACGTGAGCCACGCCCACAGCAGATCCTCCGACTTGGCACACCTACTCCCAGAGGTTATATGACGTCCCAGGACAGCCACCATTGCCGATTCCTTCCACACCTCGTCCTGTGATATCCACCCTCTTCACGGCAGGCATGGTACGACAAGCCATCCATAGGCTACAGTATGGCCTCTCAGCAGACCACACGGGGCTACAGGGAGAGCACTTTATATATGCAGCAGATGTAGTTTCCCACTTGATCGCCCATCTCTTCAACCGTGCTTTGGTTGAGGGATTACCCGACTCATCGACTATGCATACCATTACGCCTATCCATAAGTCCGACGATATGATGGACCCAGGGAACTACAAGACTATTATGATAGGCCATATCCTTGCCAAGATCTATGGGGCAGTACTAGAGGCAGAGCTCAGTACACACGCTGAGGCAGCTGGGATCAGAGCACCCGGCCAGGCAAGCTTCCGCCGCACTTTCTCCACCATCGACCACATCTTCGTGCTTCGTTGCTTGACTGAGAGCGCGAAGGCGAGGAAGCAGAGACTATCCTGTTGCTTTGTGGATTTCCGCAAAGCCTTCGACATGGTCCCTCGAGACAGACTACTACGGAGGCTCCAGGAGTTACAGCTACCATCAGACATGCTATGGGCCATCCACGCTTTGTATGCACGAGTCACAGGCAGGGTGCGCTGCCCCGGCGGTCTATCAGACAGCCTTGTTAGCACCATTGGTGTGAAACAAGGTTTCCCTCTCTCACCCACTCTCTTCGGTCTCTACATCGACGAGATCACGGAGTATATACAACGAGCAGAAGGGCGACGAGGAGACCTCGGAGGTACGCTAGTACACATCCTATTATATGCTGATGACATTGTCCTTCTTTCAGAGTCACAGGAGGGGTTGGAGTCACATTTACAGGCGCTCGATACCTTTTGCATGGAGGACTCACAATGAACCTTGGCAAGACCAAGGTCATGATCTTCCATACCTCCATGACAGTACGCCATCGTGCCTATTTCACGTCGGCTAGAGGACAGATAGAGGTAGTGAACTCCTACGTCTACCTAGGTGTCACCTTCTCGAGCAGCACAGGGGTATTCTCCATGGCACAGGCCGCGAGAGATAGATTGACGCGAGGCTATGCGGCACTTGCAGGATTGGAGAGACGCTGCTTTTAGACACATTTTCAGAAGCCCCGGACTAAGGGATGGCTCTTTGACACTCTAGTGACACCTGCATTGATGTACGCAGCGGCGGTATGGGCACCAGGGATCACAACGGCGATGTGGGCGCGGATTGAGAGGCCCCAGGTCACCATGATCTCACGCTTGCTGCGCAGCAAGCCCTCCGTTCCACATGACATTATACGAGAAGAGCTTGGCACACCACCGATGCTAGTGGAGGCCCTCTTCCAATTGGTGACCTTTATTCTGAGAGTCAGAAAGCTCTCCACCAGCAGACTCACCAGGCTTGCATTTGAGAGCTCTAGACATTTGGTAGAGACAGGGCATGAGAGAGTATGGTATGCACAGACTTACCGATGGATAGCAGACCATGGCATGAGCATTACGGATCTCCCCCCTTTTCAGTATGACCTCTCTTCCCCCCACATTACCCTCTCTCGTTCGGAGAGGAATAGGATCATCCGTCAGGACCTACTACAGATACACGTCAGGGAGACATGGATAGCACCACGGGAGCAACACTACAAAGAGCACTTACTGACACTGACAGCGGATGGTTTCATTCAGAGACCACGATACATGGATACATATATGGCACCTGCTGAGAGAGTGGCCATTGGGAAGCTCAGAGTATCATCACACCATCTCGAGATTGAGGTTGGGCGAGCCACACATACCCCGAGGGATGAGAGATTATGCAAGATATGTAGAGAGGAGGAAGAGGACGAGGAGCACTACACATGTAGATGCCAGACATATGAGGACATCAGAGACCGCTACCCACAGCTCTTCAGGGGGCCCAGAGAGAGGGCTTTATTGGGGACAGAGGACCAGCGCACTCTAGGTCGTTTCCTAGTAGAGCTCCAACACCGCCGTGCATCACTCCTCCAACAGCAGATGGAGATACACCTGCCCCCCCCCCTCAGACTTATATTACACATTTTTTCAGACCCATAGCCACTCGAGAACCCAGCTCGATGCGGGGTGTCACATTACATAGAGCAGAGGAGCTTAGACGACAGCGTCGACGACCGAGACCCCCAATCCGGAGAGCCTGTCCACATCTGAGAGAGATTCAGGCAATTCACGCACGCCATGACATGGAGATACGGAGACGTCAGCAGCGCACCCCTATCGATTTGGACGTTCAGAGCATTTTGAGGATCGCCATGATGCCTTACCCACCGATGCATTATATCCCACACCCACTCCAGGCATTTAGTGGGTTGTGATACCATCGAGCCTCCCTCTCTATGCATATCATATTTGTATATCACCCATTGAGCATATAGAGTGCATACCCATAGCACCCCACACCCTTGATGCCAGTTACTATCCACTTCTTTTATACCCATTTGCGGTACTTCACTTTATTTTCCTTTTTGGATCATACTAATGTATATGTTTTGTCTCATAGGCCGATTTTGGCCTCTAATAGACGTTAAAAAGTCTCTCTCTCTCTCTCTCTCTCTCTCTCTCTCTCTCTCTCTCTCTCTCTCTCTCTCTCTCTCTCTCTCTCTCTCTCTCTCTCTCTCTCTCTCTCTCTCTCTCTCTCTCTCTCTCTCTCTCCTATCGATTTGGATGCCCAGAGCATTTTGAGGATCGCCATGATGCCTTACCCACCGATGCATTATATCCTACACCCACTCCAGGCATTTAGGGGGTTGTGATACCATCGAGCCTCCCCTCCCTATGCATATCATATTTGTATCTCACCCATTGACCATATAGAGTGCATACCCATAGCACCCCACACCCTTGATTCCAGCTACTATCCCTCCTTTTATACCCGTTTGCAGTACTCACACTTTATTTTCGTTTTGGATCACAGTGGATTGGATCATACTGATGTATATGTTTTGTCTCATAGGCCGATTTTGGCCTGTAATAGGCGTTAAAAAGTCTTTCTTTCTTTCTCTCTCCGAGCTCCGAGCTCGTAGGTACACCTGTCCACATTTTATTATATGCCGATGACATTGTCTTGATTTCAGAGTCACCCGAGGGATTACAACGCCACTTGGATGCCCTCGATGAGTTTTCTACGCAGAGGGGCTTGACAGTAAACCTTGGCAAGACCAAGGTCATGATCTTCCACACCTCCCCCATGGTGAGGAATGGAGCAGGATTCACAGCCGGAGGTGGACAGATTGAGGTGGTCACTTCCTATGTCTACCTTGGAGTCACATTCACTAGCTTACCTGGCCCCTTCAGCATGAGACAGGCAGCCACGGATAGACTCACACGAGGATATGCAGCTTTAGCCATGTTAGAGCGGAGATGTCACCAGGCACACTTCCAGGAGCCCCCCACGAAGGGGTGGCTATTTGACACACTAGTCCGACCAGCTATGATGTATGCTGCGACAGTTTGGGGCCCATGCCTCACAGTCACCCAGTGGAGTGCGATCGAGAGGCCCCCGGTACGTATGATCTCGCGACTATTTCGCGGTAAACAGTCGGTACCACATGACATCATCAGGGCAGAGCTAGCTGCACCACCCATGGTAGTAGATGCACTATTTCAGACTATCTGACTATCTGCTTTCTTCAGAGGATGAGGGAGCTCCCTACAGACAGACTCACACGCAGAGCTTTTGAGGCATCTATACAGATATCAGAATTAGGATATGAGAGAGCTTGGTACACTCAGGTCAGAGTATGGTTTGATAGTCATGGGCTTGATATGGACAGATTGCTGCCTTTTCAGTACGACCCAGACTCACCTCACATCCACCTCTCTCGTCATGAGAGGAATGTTGTGCTCAGACAGGATCTTTGGAAGCTCTACATTAGTCAGACATGGCACACACCACACATGGGATCGAGACTATTGCACTATCAAGACCAGTTCTTAGACATCCTAGCGGACGGTCTCATCCGGCGGCCATGTTACATGGATACTTACATGCCTCATAGCTCGAGAGTAGCGACTGGCCAGTTGAGAGTCTCATCACATAGACTAGAGATTGAGACGGGAAGAGCCGCAGACATTCCCAGAGAGGAGCGGATATGCAGGGTTTGCAGAGTAGAGATGGAGGATGAGGAGCACTTTGTATACAGATGTAGCGCATATGATGGCATCAAAGGTAGATACGGGACTCTATTTACAGGGCAGCCCACCCTCCAAGAGATCATGGACTCTAGAGACCAGCAACAGCTCGAGCGATTCCTACTAGAGATACAAAGTCACACAGATTCCCTACTCCAGCCTACTTTAGCAGCCCATACAGGAGGGAGACAGAGTCAGCTCACTGAGTGCTTTATTCCACGACGTGCTGCAGCCCTCCCCCCCTCAGCCCACACACCGAGAGGGGTGACTCTTCAGCAGGCTCAAACTGCTCGAGCTAGGAGAGGACCCCGTGCTAGAGGATATCGGGCCCAGAGACATCACCGACATCAGATTGCAGAGATTCAGGCTCGTCACCATCGCGCCATGGAGGAGAGACGATTCCAGATGATGGCTGATCCCGCTGCAGCTATCACGATGGCCCTGACTCCACCTCCACCTATGTATCACATCTTACACCCGCCCACTAGCACAGGATGGAGCTAGTTAGTCGTTTCAGATGCATTCCCATGCTTGTTGTACTACCCCTTTGCATATAGACTATCATAGATATCGCACTCCATACACCCCCCCCCCCCCCCCCCACTTTCATGGGTATCTCCACACGCATATCACAGAGATATGTATCAGCTTTACCAGTTTCTTTTTCAGCACTTTTATCTTCTCTGATAGAGAGAAGATACACCCATGTACATCGATTTGTCTCATAGGCCGAGTTCCGCCTCCTAATAGACGTAAAAACACTTTCTTTCTTCTTTCTTCTCTCTCTCTCTCTCTCTCTCTCTCTCTCTCTCTCTCTCTCTCTCTCTCTCTCTCTCTCTCTCTCTCTCTCTCTCTCTCTCTCTCTCTCTCTCTCTCTCTCTCTCTCTCTCTCTCTCTCTCTCTCTCTCTCTCTCTCTCTCTCTCTCACATGCTACCACCACTACAGTACGACTCACATGCACCCACCTACTCGCTCTCTCATCAAGAGAGGAATAGGGTCATGCGTCAGGAGATATGGCATACATACATACAGAGGACATGGGTGAGCCCTAGGGATACATTGCCACCGAAAATGCTCTATTACCGCGAGCATTTTCTACATATATCGGACGCAGGCTTCATCAAGATCCCGAGATACATGCAGACATACCTTCCCCACCACCTCCGAGTCGTCATTGGGAAGCTCCGGGTTTCATCACATCAGCTCGAGATTGAGAGGGGTCGGTCCAGGGGAGTCCCCCGTGAGGAGAGGTGGTGCCCAGTATGCCAAACAGAGGTAGAGAGTGAGGAGCATTTTGTTATCAGATGTCCAGCATACTTAGACCTACGAGCACAGTTCCAGATCGAGGAGTCATTCAAGCTGTGCATGACTATGGGAGACCAGAGACGCTTGGGACGCTTTCTCACAGCAGCATACGAGAGGCGAGAGCGGTCACTACAGCCCATACATCAGCCACGGGTGAGTGCCCAGCAGACCATTACGCAATTCTTTCAACGAGTTGAGATACATCAGAGAGGTCCATCTATAGGGCTCACGCTACACCAGGCAGCAGCACAGAGAGCACGGCGCCGACCACGCATGGGCGGATATCGTCGACCACGACTATATCAGGAGGATATCTCACGCATCAGGATTGCCTACGACCACATGATGGAGCATAGGCGTACCACCACCCCCTGGGTTGTCTTCCTTCTGGAGGCACTCAGACCACCACCGATGTACCACATACTACACCCACCTCCATCCATCACCAGTAGCTAGGGCGTTTTACTCACATTTTGGATCCCCCCATGTATTAGGTGGCCACTATCTGCAGAGTCAGAGCCACGTCTCCCCAGCCTTTTCCAGCCCTATATAGCTTTGCGTAGCGATATACTTTTTATTTCATTTTATCTTCTACACAGGGTTACTACACTTGTACATGGTTTTTGTCTCATAGGCCAAGTTTGGCCTCCAGAAGACGTTAATATGACTTTATTTCTTTCTTTCTTTCTTTCTCTCTCTCTCTCTCTCTCTCTCTCTCTCTCTCTCTCTCTCTCTCTCTCTCTCTCTCTCTCTCTCTCTCTCTCTCTCTCTCTCTCTCTCTCATCTCTCTCTCTCTCTCTCTCTCTCTCTCTCTCTCTCTCTCTCTCTCTCTCTCTCTCTCTCTCTCTCTCTCTCTCTCTCTCTCTCTCTCTCTCTCACGCGCGCTCTGACGCGCGCTCTCTGACGCGTCTGACGCGTCCGACACGTCTGACACCTCTGACGTGCCTGGCGCCTCTGACGCGATCTGGCGTCTCTGACGACCTGGCAGCAGCTGACAAAAGGTACAGATCTGAAGCACTGGCGCCTCTGACGACCTGGGCTGACACATGATACAGATCTGAAGCACTGGCACCTGTGACGACCTGGAAGCAGCTGACACACGGTACAGATCTGAAGCACTTGATACAGCAGATCTGAATATAACATCTGAAGTAGTACAGCATATCTGAATTGTGCCCAAGAAGTTTGTACCCAGGAGTTCTTTGAAAGTTCTGTTCTGCTCGTGAAACGTGACTTAGAGTTGTTAGGGTTTGCTGTCAGAAATCGAACCGATGGCACCATATTAACGAAAAACCCTACAGTTGGGACATCATTTGTTAAATATATAAGCAGACAACAACATGGCAAGGTTGGAAAAAAAAGAAGTGGAGGACATGATAACTAAGGCAATTAGAGAGGCAAAGAAGGAGGCAGACAGAGTACTCAATCAAGAAATGAGGAAGGCCATAGATAGAATAAGAGCCCTAGAAGAGCATGTCAAAATTCTTGAAGAAGACCGAGATGGATGGAAAGCTGAGACCCATCAGCTTCGAGAAGAAATCATTCAGCTGAAGGTTTCCCAAGAAGAAGGAGAGATCACAAAGCTAGATGACTTAAAAGAGGAAATCAAGAATGATTGGAAAATGGATATGCAAGAACACATCAAATCAAAGATGGAAGCGACACAAAATACTTGGGTGGAAGTAGTAAGTAAACATATTAAAAAGGAGCTCAAAGAAGAAGTGAAGAAGGAAGTCAAGGAAGACGTGAAGAAAGAAGAGCTCACACGGGTTCAGGATACACTCGAGGAGGAGAGACTTCGACACATTCGAAGACTCCACATTCGGATTACGGGCCTACCAGAGGGAGCATCACCGGAGGCGTACGCCACCGACATTTGCCATCGACTTTCAGGAGGCACCACTTAGAGGAGCAGTGTGGAAGTGGAACTGCAACGGGGCACTCTGGACACGGCCAGACAGACTCGAGGAGATCTTGAAGTCACATGACTTTGCTTGCATCACTGAGACCCATGAGAGCCCATAGAGAGGTCTACCACGCATTGCAGGTTTTCATTGGGAATCTGCATTCAGGACCACGACGAGACAGAGTACAGCGCGAGGATCGGGAGGAGTGGCCATCATATTTCGACAGGAGATACAGAGCCGGATCCATATTATAGGTAGAGATGAGGAGGCACGATACATGTGGGTTCGCATGGAGATAGCACAGGGGAGGTGGATTTACATTGCTATATGCTACTTCCCACCAGGCGGGTCTCGATACGCAGGACAGGATCTTGGGCGACCGACCAGAGACAGAGACTCACCATACACAGCGCTTTCAGAGGAGATACTACACTACAGCACACTAGGTGAAGTCTTCCTTATGGGGGACTTCAATGGCCGCACTCAGTCACATCAGTGCGAGGCATATGACATGGATCACCCACATCTCATGAGGGCCAGAGACCCGGATGAGATGAGCACCAGTAGAGTATCGGCAGATATGGGTCAGGACACCACTGGCTATGGCAGACATCTACTCGAGCTAGGCAGCCGACATCATCTCGTTATATATAACGGGATGAATCGTTGGCCAGGTTCGGGCGGATTTACTTGCTTCCCCCATGGGGGAGGTGAGAGCACAGTCGACTACATTTTGGGTACCACCTCTGGAGCTTCACTCATCCCCTCACTTAGTATTGGACGACGTCCACCTGGTGCTGACCATACATTTATCACACTCACACTCTCATCTCCGATTCCATTAGACCCTCCCTCACCCACTGAGACACATACCACGATACACTTCACACACGAGCTCTCACACGTTTATGCACACCATTTGCACACCCGCCTACTCTCCCTCGATCCACTCTCACCTTTGGACACACTTACATCACAGATCATCACCATCCTACAGGACTCTGCTCTCCACAGCTTCCCACACCGCACACATAGGCACCCTCCACGCATAGGATCCATGCCCCAGAACCGTTGGTATGATGCAGATTGTCGTGAGCTACGGAAGCACCTCCGGATTTTAGAGCATAGGGGAGATATAACACACACACAGGCACAGCGTCGCATGCAGAGCCTTACTCGCCGCAAACGGCGAGATTGGGAGGAGAGACAGTATTGGGATATTTACCATTTGCTCATGAGTCGAGACAGTGGAGTGGCATGGCGACATTTCAGAGAGAGGAGACAGCAGACACCTATCCGAGAGCACTTGGCATAGCTATGCACATAGTCTATACGAGATCCCAGACCAGCCCCCCATCCCCAGACCGCAGAGCTCACGTCCTACTACCTCTGACTTCTTCACACCCACTATGGTGGGACGCGCTATTGCCCGGCTACAGCATGGCAGGGCCCATGACCATTTCGGTTTACAGGCAGAGCACCTCATCTATGGAGGCACGACTCTCGCACCGCTCATTGCCCACCTCTTCAACCGTGCATTGGTTGAAGGGTTCCCGGACTCATGGACTGAGCACACCATAGTGCCCATTCATAAGTCAGGTGATACTATGGATCCAGCTACATACCGGACGATCATGATTGGCCCTATATTGGCCAAGTTATATGGGGCAGTACTAGAGATAGAGTTGAGTACTCTCGCTGAGAGGAAGGGTATCAGGGCTCCAGGACAGGCAGGTTTCAGACGAGATTACTCTACTATTGACCACATCTTCACTCTGCGATGCCTGATTGACCAGGCAAGGGTGAGAAAGAGGAGATTATACTGTTGCTTTGTGGACTTCCGCAAAGCATTTGACACTGTTCCCAGGGACCGACTCTTTAGACGACTACTTGATATTGGAGCTCCGGAGGAGATGATATGGGGGATCTACGCCTTATACGAGAGAGTATCTGGTAGAGTTAGATGCCCAGGGGGCTTATCTGATCCACTTGCTAGCACTATCGGGGTGAAGCAAGGATGCCCTCTTTCACCCACCCTCTTTGGTCTCTACATTGATGAGATAGTGGACTTCATACAGCAGCAAGGGGGAGATGGCATTGAGGTACGGGGAGCCAATGTCCATATTCTTTTATACGCTGATGATATTGTATTGGTTTCAGAGTCTGCAGAAGGTCTACAGCATCATCTACATGGCCTAGATGACTTTTGCAGACACAGAGGGTTATCTGTGAACCTTGGTAAAACCAAGGTCATGATCTTTCATACATCTGCACAGGTACGCAGACATAGTTTGTTCACAGCAGCAGGTGGACCGATCCAGGTGGTCGGATCATATGTTTACTTGGGAGTGACATTTACAGCAGCATCTGGGGTCTTCTCTATGTCTCAGGCAGCTCGTGACCGCATCACACGTGGGTACGCAGCATTAGCTTTGATGGAGAGACAGTGCCACCAGGCATATTTTCAGGAGCCCCGCACAAAGGGGTGGCTCTTTGACACTTTGGTTACACCAGCGCTCATGTATGGGGCAGCCATTTGGGGGCCGGGATTAGCTACATCAGTATGGACAGCATTAGAGAGGCCACAGATCCTCATGATTGCCAGACTTATCCGCAGCAAGCCTTCAGTACCGCATGATATCATTAGAGCAGAGCTCGCTGCACCACCGATGCTAGTTGAGGCACTGTTCCAGACAGTATGCCTAGTACACAGACTTCGGAGCATGGATACAGAGCGCATTGCTTATCGTGCTCTCCAGGCATCACGTGATATGGCATTAGCAGGCGACACCTCTTCATGGTATGCACAGACACGAGACTGGCTGGCCCACCATGGCTTTGACATAGACAGGCTACCACCACTACAGTACGACTCACATGCACCCACCTACTCGCTCTCTCATCAAGAGAGGAATAGGGTCATTCGTCAGGAGATATGGCATACATACATACAGAGGACATGGGTGAGCCCTAGGGATACATTGCCACCGAAAATGCTCTATTACTGCGAGCATTTTCTACATATATCGGACACGGGCTTCATCGAGATCCCGAGATACATGCAGACATATCTTCCCCACCACCTCCGAGTCGTCATTGGGCAGCTCCGGGTCTCATCACATCAGCTCGAGATTGAGAGGGGTCGCTCCAGGGGAGTCCCCCGTGAGGAGAGGTGGTGCCCAGTATGCCAGACAGAGGTAGAGAGTGAGGAGCATTTTGTTATCAGATGTCGAGCATACTTAGACCTACGAGCACAGTTCCAGCTAGAGGAGTCACTCCAGTTGTGCATGACCATGGGAGACCAGCGACGCTTGGGGCGCTTCCTCACAGCAGCATACGAGAGGCGAGAGCGGTCACTACAGCCCACACATCAGCCACGGGTGAGTACCCAGCAGACCATTACCCAGTTCTTTCAGCGAGCGGAGCTAGATCAGAGAGGTCCTTCTAGAGGGCTCACACTCCACCAGGCAGCAGCACAGAGAGCACGACGCCGACCACGCATGGTAGGATATCGTCGACCGTGACTATATCAGGAGGATATCTCACGCATCAGGACAGCCTACGACCACATGATGGAGCATAGGCGTTCCACCACCCCATGGGTTGTCTTCCTTCAGGAGGCACTCAGACCACCTCCGATGTACCACATACTACACCCACCTCCCCCCATCACCAGTAGCTAGGGTGTTTTGCTCACTCATATTATGGATCCCCCTGTATTAGGTGGCCACTATCTGCTGAGTCAGAGCCACTTCTCCCGAGCCTTTTACCAACCCTTGATAGCTTTGTGTTTATTTCATTTCATTTTCTACACATGGTTACTACACTTGTACATGGCTTTTGTCTCATAGGCCAAGTTTGGCCTCCAGAAGACGTTAATATGACTTTCTTTCTTTCTTTCTTTCTCTCTCTCTCTCTCTCTCTCTCTCTCTCTCTCTCTCTCTCTCTCTCTCTCTCTCTCTCTCTCTCTCTCTCTCTCTCTCTCTCTCTCTCTCTCTCTCTCTCTCTCTCTCTCTCTCTCTCTCTCTCTCTCTCTCTCTCTCTCTCTCTCTCTCAACAGACTATTACCCAGCAGACACGGGTGAGTACCCAGCAGACTATTACTCAGTATTTTGAGCGCGTTGGTCCACATCGGACGGACCCGCCTCCCAGAGGCATAGGGCTCACACTCCAACAGGCAGCGGCACAGAGAGTGCGACGCCGACCACATCTGGTTGGGTACCGCAGACCACGACTACACAAGGAGTATATCTCACGCATCAGGATAGCCCACGACTACATGATGGAGCATAGGCGCACTACCACCACTTGGACAGGCTTCCTCCTAGAGGCACTCCTACCGCCACCGATGTACCATATACTCCACCCACCTCCACCCATCATCAGCACTTAGGGTATACATATTCACTCCCTCATGGCTCCCCTTTGTATCAGGTGGTCATTATCTGCTGAGCCAGAGCCACTCTCCCCCCAGGCACCATTATTTTATTCCCACTACCTCCTCATTACAGGTACCACCATCCTTTGCTGTTTTCCGCCTACACAGTTCTGTGTAGCGAGTATTTTTTTCCTTTCCATTGCTACACAGAGATTACCACAGTTGTATATAATTTTGTCCCATAGGCCAAGTTTGGCCTTTGGAAGACGTTAATATACCTTTCTTTCTTTCTATCTCTCTCTCTCTCTCTCTCTCTCTCTCTCTCTCTCTCTCTCTCTCTCTCTCTCTCTCTCTCTCTCTCTCTCTCTCTCTCTCTCTCTTTCTCTCTCTCTCTCTCTCTCTCTCTCTCTCTCTCTCTCTCTCTCTCTCTCTCTCTCTCTCTCTCTCTCTCTCTCTCTCTCTCTCTCTCTCTCTCTCTCTCTCTCTCTCTCTCTCTCTCTCTCTCTCTCTCTCTCTCTCTCTCTCTCTCTCTCTCTCTCTCTCTCTCTCTCTCTCTCTCTCTCTCTCTCTCTCTCTCTCTCTCTTCACAGTTGGAAGTGAACAGATTGAGGTGGTCACTTCCTATGTCTACCTCGGAGTCACATTCACGAGCTTGCCTGGCCCCTTCAGCATGAGACAGGCAGCCACCGATAGACTCACACGAGGATATGCAGCCTTAGCCATGTTAGAGCGGAGATGTCACCAGGCACACTTCCAGGAGCCCCGCACAAAGGGATGGCTATTTGACACACTAGTGAGACCAGCTATGATGTATGCTTCGACAATTTGGGCACCAGGTCTCACAGTCACCCAGTGGAGTGCGATCGAGAGGCCACAAGTACGTATGATCTCGTGACTATTTCGCAGGAAACAGTCAGTGCCACATGACATTATCAGGGAAGAGCTAGCTGCACCACCCATGGTAGTAGATGCACTATTCCAGACTATCTCCTTTATTCAGAGGGTGAGGGAGCTCCCTATAGAAAGACTCACACACAAAGCTTTTGAGGCATCTATACAGATATCAGATTCTGGATATGAGAGAGCTTGGTACACTCAGGTTAGAGCGTGGTTTGATAGACATGGACTTGATATGGATAGATTGCCGCCTTTTCAGTATGACCCAGACTCACCTCACATCCACCTCTCACGTCATGAGAGGAATCTTGTGCTCAGACAGGACCTTTGGAAGCTCTACATTAGTCAGACATGGCATACACCACACATGGGATCGAGACTATCTCACTATCGAGACCAGTTCTTGGACATACTAGCAGATGGTTTCATCCAGCGACCACGCTACATGGATACCTACATGCCTCATAGCTCGAGGGTAGCTATTTGCCAGTTGAGGGTCTCATCACACCGACTAGAGCTTGAGATAGGCAGAGCCACGGACATTCCCAGAGAGGAGCGGTTATGCAGGATATGTAGAGTAGAGATGGAGGATGAGGAGCACTTTGTTTGCAGATGTAGCGCATATGATGACATTAGTGACAGATACAAGACACTGTTTACAGGGCAGCCCACCCTCCGAGAGATCATGGGCTCTAGAGATCAGCGACAGCTCGGGCGATTCTTACTACCGATTCAGAGTCACGGAGATTCTCTCCTCCAGCCTACTGCAGCTGCCCAGACACGAGGGAGACAGAGTCAGCTCACTCACTTCTTCATTGCACGACGTGCAGCAGCCCTCCCCCCCTTAGCTCACACATCGAGAGGGGTGACTCTTCAGCAGGCTCCGACCTCTCGAGCTAGGAGACGACCCCGTGCTATAGGATATCGGACCCTCAGACTTCACAGACACCAGATTGCAGACATTCAGGCTCGTGACCATCGCGCCATGGAGGAGAGACGATCCCAGGCAATGGTAGATCCCGCTGCAGCCATCAGGGCGGCCTTGACTCCACCTCCACCCATGTACCACATCTTACACCCGCCCACTAGTACAGGATGGAGCTAGTTAGTCGTTCAGATGCATTATCATGCTTGTACTACCCTTTTGCATATAGGCTATAGATATAGCACTCCATTCACCATCCCCCCCTCCCACTTTCATGGGTATCTCTACATGCATACTACACAGATCTATATCAGCCTTGCCAGCTTTTTTTTCAGCACTTTTATCTTTTTCCGATTGACAGAAGATACACCCATGTACATTGATTTGTCTCATAGGCCGAGTTCGGCCTCCTAATAGACGTAAAAACACACTCTCTCTCTCTCTCTCTCTCTCTCTCTCTCTCTCTCTCTCTCTCTCTCTCTCTCTCTCTCTCTCTCTCTCTCTCTCTCTCTCTCTCTCTCTCTCTCTCTCTCTCTCTCTCTCTCTCTCTCTCTCTCTCTCTCTCTCTCTCTCTCTCTCTCTCTCTCTCTCTCTCTCTCTCTCTCTCTCTCTCTCTCTCTCTCTCTCTCTCTCTCTCAGATGTCAAGCATTTTGTTATCAGATGTCAAGCATACTTAGACCTACGAGCACAGTTCCAGCTAGAGGAGTCACTCCAACACAGAGAGCACGGCGCCGACCACGCATGGTAGGATATCGTCGACTGCGACTATATCAGGAGGATATGTCACGCATCAGGACAGCCTACGACCACATCATAGTTGTTAGCAACGTTTTAGCAACGTCGAAGGCAACGTGTTGCTAACGCGTTAGCAACATAGCAACGTTTTGGCCTAGACGTTGCTAAAACGTTGCGAACGTGTTTTTTTTTTTTTTTGGTTTTTTTGTTAATATTTTGGTAGTCTACGCATCCTATAGCTAAGATATGATGAAATGCATGTTTTTAAACATATAAATAAATATACACACATATATATATATAATGAACTAAAAGTAGATATGCGACATGTAGTATGTATACTACACATGCATACATATATTCATACATATTACATATGTAGATGCATACATACATGCATGCATACATACATGGTTGCATGCATGCATACATAAATGCATGCATGCATGCATGCATACATACATACATATTACATACATACATACATACATACATACAAGTAGATACATACATACTTGCATATTACATACATACACATGCACATTTGTAATTATATACATACAAACATAGCTACATAGTATAGTATATGATAGACATGGACATTATAGTATAGATTATTGAGTCTAGATTAGTCCCTGCAGTGTGCACAATTCAATATTCACAATTCAATATTCACAAGTGATGTCCGTGCTAAGTAGTGAGATCAATCATCATAGAAGACTACCCTTGGCTTTGAAGGGCCAAGGCCATGCATGAAAATTTAGTCTAAGCTCTATAATTGCATAAGGAGATCAAGAATATGGAAAATCCAAAATATTTGGCTAGCTCAAGGTGATAAGGCCTATAAAGAAAATCATACATAAATAAATGTATGCACTTTTATAGCTTTTTATGTCTTCCTCATTATCCATGTTTTTTTATTTCATTTATCATACATTTTTGACCAAATTTTGAATAGTTTCTTATCCCTCCTAAGGACAATATAGTTTTGGATTACAAAAAAAATATGCATGCAAAGCAACGCGTTGCGAACGTCGCAACGTTGCGAAGTTGCGGTTGCGAAGTTGCGAACCGTTCGCAACGCGTTGCGATGCAACACTGGACCACATCATGGAGCATAGGCGTTCCACCACCCCTGGGTTGTCTTCCTTCAGGAGGCACTCATACCACCTCCGATGTACCACATACTACACCCACCTCCCCCCATCACCAGTAGCTAGGGTGTTTTGCTCACTCATATTATGGATCCCCCTGTATTAGGTGGCCACTATCTGCTGAGTCAGGCCACTTCTCCCAAGCCTTTTACCAACCCTTGATAGCTTTGTGTTTATTTCATTTCATTTTCTACACATGGTTACTACACTTGTACATGGCTTTTGTCTCATAGGCCAAGTTTGGCCTCCAGAAGACGTTAATATGACTTTCTTTCTTTCTCTCTCTCTCTCTCTCTCTCTCTCTCTCTCTCTCTCTCTCTCTCTCTCTCTCTCTCTCTCTCTCTCTCTCTCTCTCTCTCTCTCTCTCTCTCTCTCTCTCTCTCTCTCTCTCTCTCTCTCTCTCTCTCTCTCTCTCTCTCTGTGCTGATCGCGACCTGCCGAAACCCTAACCTGCTGCTTCTCTCGCGCTGCCCTGCTGCTGCTGATCGCGCCCATCAGGTCCGGTCTGCTGCTGTTGCGCTATCTCCCGCCAGATCTCCACCTCTGCTGCCGTCACCTGCCAGATCTGCTTACCCTCTCCATACTCCACGTGTAGCTCCGCCCGCACCTTCCCGCCCTACAGCCAGCCGCCCGCTTCCACACACCCCCACTGCCTCCCTTGCCGAAACCCTAACCAGCCCCATCCGCTTTGGAGACCGAAACCATAAGTATGACTTGCCCCCTACCCAAAAACCTAACCCTAATCCCACACCCAAACCTTAACCCAAACCGGAAACCCTAATCCTAAGTGCCAAAACCCTAAATCCCAAACCCAACCCCAACCCAACCCTAACCCTAACCCTAACCTTAACCCTAACCCTAACCCTAACTAGAATGGCTCCCATGGACAGGAGGGAAGTGGACGAGCTTATTGCTAAAGATCTCAAGGAGGCCAAAAAGGAAGAAGACCGCAACCTCAATATGGAGATACGAAAAATGATGGAAAAGTTCAAAGGACTCGAAGAACAAGTATGGATAAAGTCAAAGGACTCGAAGAACAAGTATGGATAAAGTCAAAGGACTCGAAGAACAAGTAAAGACTCTCACAGAAGAACGAGACAATTGGAAGACAGCCTATGAGCACCTTAAAGAAGAGGGAGAGATCTCCAACGTGGAGACACTCAAAGAAGAAATAAAGAAGGAAATCAAAACGGAGGTAGAATCCACTCGAGAGTCGTGGGTGGAAGTAATACACAGAAGGGTTAAGAAGGAAGTTAGGGAAGACGTGCACAAAGAAGAACTCACACGAGTCCAGTATACACTTGAGGAGGAGAGGCTTCGACACACTCGAAAACTTCACATTCGGATTACAGGCCTACCTGAGGGAGCATCACCAGAGGCCGATGCAACTGACATTTGCCGTCGACTTGGATACGAGAGCATGCCCTTCACAAGCGCATGGAGGGTTGGGAGGGATACATCACGTTTGCGAGCTCTCATCCTTAAGATGAGCTCCGAGGAGGCAGGGACCGAATTCTTTAGACGTCGATCAGTACTACGTGGACTACTAGGCGGCGCCCTCTACATGGATGAGGACCTCACGAGGATGCACGTGGCACACCGACGTGCTTGCATGCCACAGATACTCCAGGCACGCCAAGAGGGGAGAAAGGCCTTTTACCGGGATGGTAAGGTCTTCATAGATGGACGCCCTATCAAATAGGTCCATGCGACCTATGAGACATCACTACACCAGGAGACACCTCTCACAGGAGTGGTATGGAACTTCAACGGGGCACTCTGGACGCGACCAGACAGACTCGAGGAGATCCTAGCATCACATGACTTTGCGTGCATCAAAGAGACACACGAGAGCCCAGAGAGAGGTTTACCACGCATTGCAGGTTTCATTGGGAATCTACATTCAGGACCACGACGAGACAGAGTCGAGGATCCGAGGGAGTGTCCATCATATTTCGGGAGGAGATAGAGAGCCGGATCCATATTATAGGTAGAGATGAGGAGGCACGATACATGTGGGTTCGCATCGAGATAGCACAAGGGGGTTGGATTTACATTGCTATATGCTTCTTAACACCACGCGGGTCTCCATACGCAGGACAGGATCTTGGGGGACCGACCCAAGACAGAGACTCACCATACGCAGCGCTTTCAGAGGAGATACTACATTACAGCACACTAGGTGAAGTCTTCCTTATGGGGGACTTCAATGGCTGCACTCAGTCACATGAGTGCGAGGCATATGACATGGATCATCCACATCTCATGAGGGCCAGAGACCCAGATGAGATGAGCACCAGCAGAGTATCGGCAGATATGGGTCAGAACACCACATGCTATGGCAGACATCTACTCGAGCTAGGCAGCCGACATCATCTCATTATATATAACGGGATGAATCGTTGGCAAGGCTCGGGCGGACTTACTTGCTTCCCTCACGGGGAAGGTGAGAGCACAGTCGACTACATTTTGGGTACCACCTCTGGAGCTTCACTCATCCCCTCACTTAGTATTGGACGACGTCCACTTGGTGCTGACCATACATTTATCACACTCACACTCTCATCTCCGATTCCATTAGACCCTCCCTCACCCACTGAGACACATACCATGATACACTTCACACACGAGCTCTCACACGTTTATGCACACCATTTACACACCCGCCTACTCTCCCTCGATCCAGTCTCACCTTTGGACACACTAACATCATAGATCACCACCATCCTACAGGACTCAGCTCTCCACAGCTTCTCACACCGCACATGCACCCTCCACGCACAGGATCCATGCCCAGAACTACTGGTATGATGCAGATTGTACGCCTTATACGGGAGAGTATCTGGTAGAGTCAGATGTCAAGGGGGCTTGTCTGATCCACTTGCTAGCACTATCGGGGTGAAGCAAGGATGCCCTCTTTCACCCACCCTCTTTGGTCTCTACATTGATGAGATAGTGGACTTCATACAGCAGCACGGGGGGGATGGCATTGAGGTACAGGGGTCCACTGTCCATATTCTTTTATACGCTGATGATATTGTATTGGTTTCAGAGTCTGCAGAAGGTCTACAGCATCATCTACATGGCCTAGATGACTTTTGCAGCCACAGTGGGTTATCTGTGAACCTTGGTAAAGTCATGATCTTTCACACATCAGCACAGGTACGCATACATAGTTCGTTCGCAGAAGCAGGTGGACCGATCGAGGTGGTCGGATCATATGTTTACTTGGGAGTGACATTTACAGCAGCATCAAGGGTCTTCTCTATGTCTCAGGCAGCTCGTGACCGCATCACACGTGGGTATGCAGCACTAGCTTTGATGGAGAGACAGTGCCACCAGGCATATTTTCAAGAGCCCTGCACAAAGGGGTGGCTCTTTGACACTTTGATTACGCCAGCGCTCATGTATGGGGCAGCCATATGGGGGTCGGGATTAGCTACATCAGTATGGACAGCATTAGAGAAGCCACAGATCCTCATGATTGCCACACTTATCCGCAGCAAGCCTTCCGTACCACATGATATCATTAGAGCAGAGCTCGCTGCACCACCAATGCTAGTTGAGGCACTATTCCGGAAAGTATGCCTATTACATAGACTTCGGAGCATGGATACAGAGCACATTGCTTATCGTGCTTTCCTGGCATCACGTGATATGACATTAGCAGGCGACACCTCCTCATGGTATGCACAGACACGAGACTGGCTGGCCCACCATGGCCTTGACATAGACAGGCTACCACCACTACAGTACGGCTCACATGCACCCACCTACTCGCTCTCTCATCAAGAGAGGAATAGGGTCATTCGTCAGGAGGTATGGCATACATACATACAGAGGACATGGGTGAGCCCTAGGGATACATTGCCACCGAAGATGCTTTATTACCGCGAGCATTTTCTACATATATCGGACGCGGGCTTCATCGAGATCCCGAGATACATGCAAACATACCTTCCCCACCACCTCCGAGTTGTCATTGGGCAGCTCCGGGTCTCATCACATCAGCTCGAGATTGAGAGGGGTCGGTCCAGGGGAGTCCCCCGTGAGGAGAGGTGGTGCCCAGTATGCCAGACAGAGGTAGTGCATTTTGTTATCAGATGCGGAGCACACTTAGACCTACAAGCACAGTTCCAGCTAGAGGAGTCACTCCAGTTGTGCATGACTATGGGAGACCAACGACGCTTGCGGCGCTTTCTCACAACAGCATACGACAGGCAAGAGCAGTCGTTCTACACTTCCCTTCCGAAGATATAAGATCTACAATTCCCTTCCGAAGATATAAGATCTACTTTCCTACGCAAGAGGGTGATTTTGAGAGCACTTGAAGGCCCCCCCATCTACCGGGGGACTCTCATTCTATACTTCCCTTCCGAAGATATAAGATCTACTTTCCTACGCAAGAGGGTGATTTTGAGAGCACTTGATGGCCCCCCCCCCCCATCTACCTTGATGATGATCTCACACCCATGCAGGTAGCACACCGTCGTGCATGCATGCCGAGAGTACATCAAGCTCGCAAAGAAGGAAAGAAGGCTTCATACAGAGATGGTCGTGTCATCATTGATGGCAAGGCCATCCCATAGGGATTCGCCGCCTGTGAGACACTCGAGGAGATACACCTTGCAGTTTGGAACTGCAATGGAGATCTATGGACACACCCAGAGAGGTTGGAAGAGGTGCGCAAAGGCAAAGACATCATTATGCTCACAGAGACACATGAGAGCCCGGACCGGGGCCTACCTCGAGTCCACGGTTTTCAGTGGGAGTCCACATAAAGAGAGTGTACACGTCAGCACACCATCCGAGGATCGGGAGGAGTAGCCATACTCTTCAGAGATGGACTTCACAGCAGGATACACATAGTCGCACGTGATTCACAGGCCAGATATCTTTGGATTCGACTCAAGCTCTCACAGGAGCGGATCATCTTCATAGCATTATGCTACTTTGCTCCTTCTAGCTCGCGTTTCGCTATCATAGATCGAGAGGAGGACTCACCATACACTTGCTTGTCAAAAGAGATTACAGAGTACTCTGCATTAGGGGAAGTCTTCCTTATGGGAGACTTCAATGCCAAGACAGGCAATGATCAGTGTGAGATATTTGACCCAGAAGACCCAGAGATACTACATACCATAGAGGATGAGTCTACAGCTCGAGCTTCAGCTGACCCTACACACACTCACTATGGCACTCACTCACTCAGACTAGGCTCTCGACATAATCTCGTTATCTATAACGGGATGGCTTAGTGGCCTACCTCGGGAGGATTGACATGCATACCACACTCATTCACAGATGGCGGGGGAAGTACAGTAGATTACATCATGGGGTCCAAAGAGGCCATCCACCTACTTACCTCATTCACCATCCCACCCATACCCATTGGGGCCGATCACACATACCTCGCACTCTCCCTGAAAGGAGACACCCCTACACGCATACCCGCAGCACGCACCCCACACACCACCATCCACTTCACACACGAGCTAGCTCACATATATGCGGCTCGAGTCGAGAAGGGTCTTCTCTGCTTCATCCTGACACTCCACTATCCCTACTCACCTCTCAGATAGCATCAGTTCTTCAGACATCAGCCATCAGCTCCTTCCCACACACCATCCATTCTCGTCACACACCTCCTCCCGGGACTATGCCACAACATCGTTGGTATGATGAGGATTGCAAAGATCTTTACCGCCGACTACGAGCTCAGTGAGCATTGGGAGAGATCACAGAGAGAGAGGCCAAGGGACAGATGAAGACTCTCACACGTCGAAAGAGGCGAACCTTTGAGGAGGCACAGGAGCTTGAGCTATACCATCTCTTTATGAGTATGGACAGTGCTGCAGCATGGCGCAGCCTACGAGAGCCACGCCTGACCACACCTATTGGGGACCCACACACATGGCATGATTATGCTCAGAGGTTATATGAGGTACCTAGGCAGCCTCCCATTCCCCAGCCACTTGAGCCTTGCCCTACTAGTTCTTCTCTCTTCACAGCAAAGATGGTTGGAGGGCCATAGGACGACTGCGACATGGACGTTCGACAGACCACACGGGATTGCAGAGCGAGCATCTCATATATGCAGCCTCCACTATAGCCCCGTTGATTGCACATGTCTTCAACCGGGCTATAGGAGAGGGCTTCCCAGAGGAGTGGACTAGGCACACCATTGTGCCTATCCACAAATCTGGCGACACCCTCGATCCAGGGAACTACAGGACCATCATGATTGGCCACACCATGGCCAAACTATACGGTGCCATACTTGAGGCAGAGCTCAGCTCATATGCAGAGACTGAGGGGCTAAGAGCACGAGGCAAGGCAGGTTTTCGACGAGCTTTCTCTACTATTGATCACATATTCATTCTACTATTGATCACATATTCATTCTGCGTTGCCTCACTGATGGGGCAAGGATGCGGAAGAAGAGGCTATATTGCTGCTTTGTGGACTTCCGCAAAGCTTTTGGTACAGTGCCGCGAGAGAGGCTCTTCCAACGCCTCCAGAGCTTGGGAGTACCATCAAGGATGATTTGGGCCATCTATGCACTCTATGTGCAGGTGACTGGGAGGGTACAGTGTCCAGGAGGTATGTCTGAGGCCATTGCTAGCACCATCGGTGTTAAGCAAGGCTGCCCACTCTCTCCCACTCTATTTGGTCTCTACATTGACGAGATTGAGGACTACATTCTCCGAGCTGGAGGAGAGGGTGCAGACCTCGCAGGTACACATGTCCACATTTTATTATATGCCGATGACATTGTCTTGATTTTAGAGTCACCCGAGGGATTACAACGCCACCTTGAGGCCCTGGATGAGTTTTGTACACAGAGGGGCTTGACAGTAAACCTTGGCAAGACCAAGGTCATGATCTTACACACCTCCCCCATGGTGAGGAATGGAGCAGGATTCAGAGCTCGTGGTGGACAGATTGAGGTGGTCACTTCCTATGTCTATCTCTGAGTCCATTCACGAGCTTGCCTGGCCCTTTCAGCATGAGACAAGCAGCCACCGATAGACTCACACGTGGATATGCAGCTTTAGCCATGTTAGAGCGGAGATGTCACCAAGCACACTTCCAGGAGCCCCGCACGAAGGGGTGGCTATTTGACACACTGGTCAGACCAGCTATGATGTATGCTGCGACGGTTTGGGCCCAAGGCCTCACAGTCACCCAGTGGAGTGCGATCGAGAGGCCACAAGTACGTATGATCTCGCGATTATTTCATGGGAAACAGTCGGTGTCACATGACATCATCAGGGAAGAGCTAGCTGCACCACCCATGGCGGTAAAGGCACTATTCCAGACTATCTGCTTTATTCAAAGGATTAGGGACCTCCCTA
Organism: Ceratopteris richardii; assembly: GCA_020310875.1. Taxonomy (NCBI): domain Eukaryota; kingdom Viridiplantae; phylum Streptophyta; class Polypodiopsida; order Polypodiales; family Pteridaceae; genus Ceratopteris; species Ceratopteris richardii. The sequence goes on from CM035411.1 coordinate 83,507,499, forward strand.
CAGATAGACTCACACACAGAGCTCTTGAGGCATCTATACAGATATCAGAGTCAGGATATGAGAGAGCTTGGTACACTCAGGTTAGAGTCTGGTTTGATAGTCATGGACTTGATATGGACAGATTGCCGCCTTTTCAGTATGACCCAGACTCACGTCACATCCACCTCTCTCGTCATGAGAGGAATGTTGTGCTCTGACAGGATCTTTGGCAGCTCTACATTAGTCAGACATGGCACACACCACACATGGGATCGAGACTATCGCACTATCGAGACCAGTTCTTAGACATACTAGCAGACGGTTTCATCCAGCGACCACGCTACATGGATACTCACATGCCTCATAGCTCGAGGGTAGCGATTGGCAAGCTGAGAGTCTCATCACACCGACTCGAGATTGAGACGGGCAGGGCCGCAGACATTCCCAGAGAGGAGCGGATATGCAGAGTATGCAGAGTAGAGATGGAGGATGAGGAGCACTTTGTATGCAGATGTAGCGCATATGATGGCATCAGAGGCGGATACGAGACTCTGTTTGCAGGGCAGCCCACCCTCCGAGAGATCATGGACTCTAGAGACCAGCGACAGCTCGGGCGATTCTTACTAGAGATACAGAGTCACAGAGATTCCCTACTCCAGCCTACTGTAGCACTCCATACAGGAGGGAGACAAAGTCAGCTCACTGACTTCTTTATTCCACGACGTGTTGCAGCTCTGCCCCCCTCAGCCCACACACTGAGCGGGGTGACTCTTCAGCAGGCTCAGATTTCTCGAGCTAGGAGACGACCCCGTGCTATAGGATATCGGGCCCCGAGACTTCACCGACACCACATTGCGGAGATCCAGGCTTGTGACCATCGTGCCATGGAGGAGAGACGATCCCGGATGATGGCCGATCTAGTTGCAGCCATCAGGATGGCCGTGACTCCACCTCCACCTATGTATCACATCTTACACCCACCCACTAGCACAGGATGGAGCTAGTTAGTCGTTTCAGATGCATTCTCATGGTTGTTGTACTACCCTTTTGCATATAGACTATCATAGATATCGCACTCCATACACTCCCCCCCCCCCCAATTTTTCATGGGTATCCCCACATGCATACTACGGAGACCTATATCAGCTTAACCAGTTTCTTCTCAACACTTTTATCTTTTCTGATTGACAGAAGATACACCCATGTACATCGATTTGTCTCATAGGCCGAGTTCTGCCTCCTAATAGACGTAAAAACACTTTCTTTCTTTCTTTGCTTCTCTCTCTCTCTCTCTCTCTCTCTCTCTCTCTCTCTCTCTCTCTCTCTCTCTCTCTCTCTCTCTCTCTCTCTCTCTCTCTCTCTCTCTCTCTCTCTCTCTCTCTCTCTCTCTCTCTCTCTCTCTCTCTCTCTCACATGCCTCATAGCTTGAGGGTAGCGATTGGCCAACTGAGAGTCTCATCACACCGACTCGAGATTGAGACGGGCAGAGCCGCAGACATTCCCAGAGAGGAGCGGATATGCAGAGTATGCAGAGTAGAGATGGAGGATGAGGAGCACTTTGTATGCAGATGTAGCGCATATGATGGCATCAGAGGCAGATACGAGACTCTGTTTGCAGGGCAGCCCACCCTCCGAGAGATCATGGACTCTAGAGACCAGCGACAGCTCAGGCGATTCTTACTAGAGATACAGAGTCACAGAGATTCCCTACTCCAGCCTACTGTAGCACTCCATACAGGAGGGAGACAGAGTCAGCTCACTGACTTCTTTATTCCACGACGTGCTGCAGCCCACCCCCCCTCAGCCCACATACCGAGCGGGGTGACTCTTCAGCAGGCTCAGATATCTCGAGCTAGGAGACGACCCCGTGATATAGGATATCGGGCCCCGAGACTTCACCGACACCAGATTGCGGAGATCCAGGATTGTGACCATCGCGCCGTGGAGGAGAGACGATCCCAGATGATGGCCGATCCCGTTGCAGCCATCAGGGTGGCCCTGACTCCACCTCCACCTATGTATCACATATTACATCCCACCCACTAGCACAGGATGGAGCTAGTTAGTCGTTTTAGATGCATTCTCATGGTTGTTGTACTACCCTTTTGCATATAGACTATCATAGATATCGCACTCCATACACCCCCCACCACTTTCATGGGTATCCCCACATGCACACTACGGAGATCTATATCAGCTTAACCAGTTTCTTTTCAGCACTTTTATCTTTTCTGATTGACAGAAGATACACCCATGTACATCGATTTGTCTCATAGGCCGAGTTCGGCCTCCTAATAGACGTAAAAACACTTTCTTTCTTTCTTTCTCTCTCTCTCTCTCTCTCTCTCTCTCTCTCTCTCTCTCTCTCTCTCTCTCTCTCTCTCTCTCTCTCTCTCTCTCTCTCTCTCTCTCTCTCTCTCTCTCTCTCTCTCTCTCTCTCTCTCTCTCTCTCTCTCTCTCTCTCTCTCTCTCATAGGCCAAATTTGGCCTCCAGAAGACGTTAATATGAGATTATATTTCTGCTTTGTGGACTTCCGCAAAGCATTTGACACCGTTCCCAGGGGACGACTCTTCAGACGACTAGTTGATATCGGAGCCCCTGAGGAGATGATATGGGGGATCTATGCCTTATACGAGAGAGTATCTGGCAGAGTCAGATGTCCGGGGGGCTTATCTCATCCACTTGCTAGCACTATCGGGGTGAAGCAAGGATGCCCTCTTTCACCCACCCTCTTTGGTCTCTACATTGATGAGATAGTAGACTACATACAGCAGCAGGGGGGTGATGGCATTGAGGTACACGGGTCCACTGTCCATATTCTTTTATATGCTGATGATATTGTACTGGTTTCAGAGTCTACAGAAGGTCTACAACATCATCTATATGGCCTAGATGACTTTTGCACACAGAGAGGGTTATCTCTGAACCTTGGTAAAACCAAGGTCATGATCTTTCGTACATCAGCACAGGCACGCAGACATAGCTTGTTCACGGCAGCGGGTGGACCGATTGAGGTGGTCGGATCATATGTTTACTTGGGAGTGACATTTACAGCAGCATCAGGGGTCTTCTCTATGTCTCAGGCAGCACGTGACCACATCACACGTGGGTATGCAGCACTTGCCTTGATGGAGAGACAGTGCCACCAGACATATTTTCAGGAGCCCCGCACAAAAGGGTGGCTCTTCGACACTTTGGTTACACCAGCTCTCATGTATGGGGCAGCCATATGGGGACCAGGATTAGCCACATCAGTATGGACAGCATTAGAGAGGCCACAGATACTCATGATTTCCAAACTTATCCGGAGCAAGCCTTCAATACCACATGATATCATTAGAGCAGAGCTCGCTGCACCACCGATGCTAGTTGAGGCACTATTCAAGACAGTATGCCTATTACACAGACTCCGCAGCATGGATACAGAGCGCATTGCTTATCGGGCTTTCCAGGCATCACGGGACATGGCATTAGCAGGCGACACCTCCTCATGGTATGCACAGACACGAGACTGGCTGGCCCACCACGGCTTTGACATAGACAGGCTACCACCACTACAGTACGACTCATATGCACCCACCTACTCGCTCTCTCATGAGGAGAGGAATAGGATCATTGGTCAGGAGATATGGCATACATACATACAGAGGACATGGGTGAGCCCTAGGGGTACATTGCCACCGAAAATGCTCTATTACCGTGAGCATTTTCTACATATATCGGACGAGGGCTTCATCGAGATTCCGAGATACATGCAGACATATCTACCCCACCAGCTTCCAGTCGTCATTGGGAAGCTCCGGGTTTCATCACATCAGGTCGAGATTGAGAGGGGTCGATCCAGGGGCGTCCCCCGTGAGGAGAGGTGGTGCCGAGTATGCGAGACAGAGGTAGAGAGTGAGGAGCATTTTGTTATCAGATGCCCAGCATATGTAGACCTACGAGCACAGTTCCAGATAGAGGAGTCACTCCAGTTATGCATGACTATGGGAGACCAGCGACGCTTGGGACGCTTCCTCGCAGCAGCATACGAGAGGTGAGATCGGTCACTCAAGCCCACACATCAGCCACGGGTGAGTACGCAGCAGACCATTACCCAGCTCTTTCAGCGAGCTGAGCTACATCAGAGAGGTCCATCTATACGGCTCACGCTCTACCAGGCAGCAGCACAGAGAGCACGGCGCCGACCACGCATGGGCAGATATCATCGACCACGACTATATCAGGAGGATATCTCACACATCAGGACAGCCTACGACCACATGATGGACCATAGACGCACCACCACTCCATGGGTTGTCTTCCTTCAGGACGCACTCAGACCACCCCCGATGTACCACATACTACACCCACCTACACCCATTCACCGGTAGCTAGGGTGTTTTACTCACACTTTTACTCACATGTCCCCCATGTATTTGGTGGCCATTATCTGCGGAGTCAGAGCCACATCTCCCCATCCTTTTCCAGCTTTATATATATCTTTGTGTCGCGATATACCTTTTATTTCATTTCATTCTCTACACAGGGTTACTACACTTGTACATGGTTTTTGTCTCATAGGCCAAGTTTGGCCTCCAGAAGACGTTAATATGACTTTCTTGCTTTCTTTCTTCTCTCTCTCTCTCTCTCTCTCTCTCTCTCTCTCTCTCTCTCTCTCTCTCTCTCTCTCTCTCTCTCTCTCTCTCTCTCTCTCTCTCTCTCTCTCTCTCTCTCTCTCTCTCTCTCTCTCTCTCTCTCTCTCTCTCTCTCTCTCTCTCTCTCTCTCTCTCTCTCTCTCTCTCTCTCTCTCTCTCTCTCCAGCCCTTACCCTAAAAAATCTGAAACCCTAAAAAATCTGAAACCCTAAACCTAATCTCTGAAATGGCTCCCATGGATAGGAGGGAAGTGGACGACCTTATCGCTAAAGCCCTCAAAGAGGCCAAAAAGGAAGAAGACCGCAACCTCAATATGGAGATACGAAAAATGATGGAAAAGTTCAAAGGGCTCGAAGAACAAGTAATGGATAAAGTCAAAGGACTAGAGGAACAAGTTAAGACTCTCAAAGAAGAAGGAGACAATTGGAGAGAAGCTTATGAGCACATGAAAGAAGAGGGGGAGATCTCCAATGTGGAGACACTCAAAGAAGTAATAAAGAAGGAAATCAAAACAGAGGTAGAATCTACTCAAGAGTCATGGGTGGAAGTAGTACACAAAAGGGTGAAGAAGAAAGTTAGGGAAGACGTGCAGAAAGAAGAGCTTACACGAGTCAAAGATACACTTGAGGAGGAGAGGCTTCGACACACTCGAGGACTTCACATTCGGATTACAGGCCTACCCGAAGGGGAATCACCGGAGGCAGACGCCACTGACATTTGTCGTCGACTTGGATACGAGAGCATGCCCTCCACAGGTGCATGGAGGGTTGGGAGGGATACATCGCGTTTGCGAGCACTCATCCTTAAGATGAGCTCCGACGAGGCATGGACCTCCATTTTTAGACGTCGATAAGTACTACGTGGACTACCTGGCGGCGCTCTTTACATGGACGAGGACCTCACGCGGATGAAGGTGGCACACCGACGCGCTTGCACGCCACAGATACTCCAGGCACATCGAGAGGGGAGGAAGGCCTTTTACCGTAATGGTAAGGTCTTCATAGATGGACTCCCTATCAAATAGGGCCACGCGGCCTATGAGACATCACTACACCAGTAGACACCACTCAGAGGAGTGGTGTGGAACTCCAACGGGGCACTCTGGACGCGACCAGACAAACTCGAGGAGATCCTAGCATCACATGACTTTGTGTGCATCACAGAGACACACGAAAGCCCAGCGAGAGGTTTACTACGCATTGCAGGTTTTCATTGGGAATCTCCATTCAAGACCACGACGAGACAAAGTACAACGCGAGGGTCCGGAGGTGTGGCCATCGTATTTAGACGGGAGATACAAAGCCGGATCCACATTATAGGAAGAGATGAGGAGGCAAGATACATGTGGGTTCGCATGGAGATAGCAGAGGGGAGCAGGTTTTACATTGCTATATGCTACTTCCCTCCAGGCGGATCTCGATACGCAGGACAGGATCTTGGGGGACCGATCCGAGATAGAGACTCACCATACAGAGCACTTTCAAATGAGATACTACATTACAGCACACTAGGTGAAGTGTTCCTTATGGGAGACTTCAATGGCCGCACTCAGTCACATCAGTGCAAGGCATACGACATGGGTCACCCACATCTCATGAGGACCAGAGACCCAGATGAGATGAGCACCAGTAGAGTATCGGCGGATATGGGTCAGGACACCACCGGGTATGGAAGACATCTACTTGAGCTAGGCACCCGACATCAGCTCGTTATATATAACGGGATGAATCGTTGGCCAAGTTCAGGCAGACTTACTTGCTTCCCTCACGGGGGAGGTGAGAGAAGACACACATCACGATACACTTCACACACGAGCTCTCACACGTTTATGCAGACCATTTACACACACCGCCTACTCTCCCTTGATCCACTCTCACCCTTGCACTCACTTACATCACAGTTAACCACCATCCTACAGGACTCAACTCTCTGCAGCTTCCCACACCGCACACATACACACCCTCAACGCAAGGGTTCCATGCCCCAAAAGCGTTGGTATGATGCAGATTGCCGTGAGATATGGAAGCACCTACAGATTTTAGAGCATAGAGGGGATATTACACACACACAGGCACAGCGTCGCATGCAGAGCCTTACTCGCCGCAAACGGCGAGATTGGGAGGAGAGATAGTACTGGGATATCTATCATTTGCTCATGAGTCGAGACAGTGTAGTGGCATGGCGACATTTGAGAGAGAGGAGACAGCAGACACCCATCCGAGACCCGAGCACTTCGCATAGCTATGCACAGAGCCTATACGAGATCCAAGACCAGCCCCCCATTCCCAGACCACAGAGCTCTCGTCCTACTACCGCTGACTTCTTCACACCCACTATGGTGGGATGTGCTATTGCCCGTTTACAGCATGGCAGGGCCCATGACCATTTCGGTTTAGAGGCAGAGCACCTCATCTACGAAGGCACGACCCTTGCACCCCTCATCGCCCACCTCTTCATCCGTGCATTGGTTGAAGGGTTCCCTGACTCATGGACTGAGCACACCATAGTGCCCATTCATAAGTCAACTGATACTATGGATCCAGCTACATACCGGACGATCATGATTGGCCCTATATTGGCCAAGTTATATGGGGCGGTACTAGAGACAGAGTTGAGTACTCTCGCTGAGAGGAAGGGTAACAAGGCTCCAGGACAGGCAAGTTTCAGACACGATAACTCTACCATTGACCACATCTTCACTCTGAGATGCCAGATCGACCAGGCAAGGGTGAGGAAGCGGAGATTATATTGCTGCTTCGTGGACTTCCGCAAAGCATTTGACACTGTTCCCAGGGAACGACTCTTCAGACGACTACTTGATATCGGAGCTCCGGAGGAGATGATATGGGGGATCTACGCCTTATACGAGAGAGTATCTGGTAGAGTCAGATGTCCGGGGGGCTTATCTCATCCACTTGCTAGCACTATCAGGGTGAAGCAAGGATGCCGTCTTTCACCCACCCTCTTTGGTCTCTACATTGATGAGATAGTGGATTACATACAGCAACAGGGAGGTGATGACATTGAGGTACGTGGGTCCACAGTCCATATTCTTTTATACGCTGATGATATTGTACTGGTTTCAAAGTCTGCAGAAGGTCTACAGCAGCCTAGATGACTTCTGCAGACATAGAGGGTTATCTCTGAACCTTGGTAAAACCAAGGTCATGATCTTCCATACATCAGCATAGGTATGCAGACATAGCTTGTTCAGAGCAGCAGGTGGACCGATTGAGGTGGTCGGATCATATGTTTACTTAGGAGTTACATTTACAACAGCATCAGGGGTCTTCTCTATGTCTCAGGCAGCCCGTGACCGCATCACACGTGGGTATGCAGCATTAGCTTTGATGGAGAGACAGTGCCACCAGGCATATTTTCAGGAGCCCCGCACAAAGGGGTGGCTCTTCGACACTTTGGTTACGCTAGCACTCATGTATGGGGCAGCCATATGGGGACCGGGCTTAGCTACATCAGTATGGACAGCATTAGAGAGGCCACATATCCTCATGATTGCCAGACTTATCCGTAGCAAGCCTTCCGTACCACATGATATCGTTAGAGCAGAGCTTGCTGCACCACTGATGCTAGTTGAGACACTATTCCAGACAGTATGCCTATTACACAGACTGCGGAGCATGGATACAGAGCGCATTGCCTATCATGCTTTCCAGGCATCACGTGATATGGCATTAGCAAGCGACACCTCCTCATGGTATGCAGAGACAAGAGACTGGCTGGCCCACCATGGCTTTGACATAGACAGGCTACCACCACTACAGTACGACTCACATGCACCCACCTACTCTCTCTCTCATCAAGAGAGGAATAGGGTCATTCGTCAGGAGATATGGCATACATACATACAGAGGACATGGGTGAGCCCTAGGGATACATTGCCACCAAAAATGCTCTATTACCGTGAGCATTTTCTACATATATCGGACGAGGGCTTCATCGAGATTCCGAGATACATGGAGACATATCTACCCCACCAGCTTCCAGTCGTCATTGGGAAGCTCCGGGTTTCATCACATCAGGTCAAGATTGAGAGGGGTCGATCCAGGGGAGTCCCCCGTGAGGAGATATGGTGCCTAGTATGCGAGACAGAGGTAGAGAGTGAGGAGCATTTTGTTATCAGATGCCCAGCATATGTAGACCTACGAGCACAGTTCCAGATATAGGAGTCACTCCAATTATGCATGACTATGGGAGACCAGCGACGCTTGGGACGCTTCCTCGCAGCAGCATACGAGAGGTGAGATCGGTCACTCCAGCCCACACATCAGCCACGGGTGAGTACGCAGCAGACCATTACCCAGTTTTTTCAGCGAGCTGAGCTACATCAGAGAGGTCCATCTATAGGGCTCACGCTCTACCAGGCAGCAGCACAGAGAGCACGGCGCCGACCACGCATGGGCAGATATCATCGACCACGACTATATCAGGAGGATATCTCACGCATCAGGACAGCCTACGACCACATGATGGAGCATAGGCGTACCACCACCCCCTCGGTTGTCTTCCTTCAGGAGGCACTCAGACCACCACCGATGTACCACATACTACACCCACCTCCACCCATCACCAGTAGCTAGGGTGTTTTCACTCACATTATGGATTCCTCATGTATTAGGGTGACCAGTATCAGCAGAGTCAGAGCCACGTCTCCCCAGCCTCTTCCAGCCCTATATAGCTTTGTGTAGCGATATACTTTTTATTTCATTTCATCTTCTACACAGGGTTACTACACTTGTATATGGTTTTTGTCTCATTGGCCAAGTTTGGCCTCCAGAAGACGTTAATATGACTCTCTCTCTCTCTCTCTCTCTCTCTCTCTCTCTCTCTCTCTCTCTCTCTCTCTCTCTCTCTCTCTCTCTCTCTCTCTCTCTCTCTCTCTCTCTCTCTCTCTCTCTCTCTCTCTCTCTCTCTCTCTCTCTCTCTCTCTCTCTCTCTCTCTCTCTCTCTCTCTCTCTCTCTCTCTCTCTCTCTCTCTCTCTCACAGATGCCCCCCATGCCCGTCACCGTCGCCTCCCATGGAGACCCTAACCTCCTCGAAACCCTAACCCCTAACCCTCGATCTCCATGTTTAACATTAAGCGAAACCCTAACATAACCAAACCCTAACCTAAACCTCCACATACCCATGCAATCTCCTAAAAAACCTAACCCTAACCCCAACCTTAACCCTAACCCTAACCCTAACCCTAACCCGAACTCCAAAAACCCAACCCTAAAACTAGCCCTAATCCCAAACCCTAAGAAACCCCCCCACATCCCTCTCTCTCTCTCTCTCTCTCTCTCTCTCTCTCTCTCTTCTCTCTCTCTCTCTCTCTCTCTCTCTCTCTCTCTCTCATCTCTCTCTCTCTCATCTCTCCTCTCTCTTCTCTCTCTCCTCTCTCTCTCTCTCTACTCTCTCTCTCTCTCTCTCTCTCTCTCTCTCTCTCTCTCTCTCTCTCTCTCTCTCTCTCTCTCTCTCTCTCTCTCTCTCTCTCTCTCTCTCTCTCTCTCTCTCTCTCTCTCTCTCTCTCTCTCTCTCTCTCTCTCTCTCTCTCTCTCTCTCTCTCTCTCTCTCTCTCTCTCTCTTCTCTCTCTCTCTCTCTCTCTCTCTCTCCTCTCTCTCTCTCTCTCTCTCTCTCTCTCTCTCTCTCTCTCTCTCTCTCTCTCTCTCTCTCTCTCTCTCTCTCTCTCTCTCTCTCTCTCTCTCTCTCATGGCTCCTAAGCCGGAGGAACAGTTGGCCACCTTAGAGCATGCCCTCAGAGAGTTGATAGGAAAACACAAGAAAGAAGGAGATTTTGCACTGAACGGGGTTACCCGTAGAGTTGTCGCCCTCGAAGTCAAGGTGGCAACCTTGGAGAAGGAAAACGAATCCCTTCGGGAAGAGCTTCTCGCTACCCGCAAACAGCACTCACGGGACCTGGAGGAGTTGCACACTGCGCTTACTGATATGAAACGAAACTGGACAGCATGCACGAGGAGGGGGAGATCGCTCCACATCTAGAGGACATTCGGGTGACTATCAAGAAGCAGTGTATGGAGGTGGTGCAGAACGAGCTTGAGACTAAGAAAGATGGATGGGTCGAGGTTGTCAAAAAGAACCTTCGACAGGAGGCAAAGAAGAACAACCACCATGAGGAGATCCACATAGTGCATACCACCATTGAGGAGGAGCGGATGCGACAGGCCCGCAGGCTCAATGTTCGCGTCTCCGGCCTCACAGAGACAGACGGATCACCAGAGCAGGGACGGGCGTCGCTTGTGCACATTACTTGGATACTGCGCGGATGAGCCTCTCCCTTTCACCAGAGTATGGAGAGCAGGACGGGACACCACACAGGGAAGAGCACTTATCCTTCAGTTCTCAAATGAGGCCAGGAGGAGAGACTTTCTCAGACGACCGGCGGTACTACGCACTACACCGGGCACCCCATCTATTTGGATGACGACCTCACACGGATGCAGGTAGAGCAGAGACGGGCATGCATGCCACGTGTCCTCCAGGCCAGACGAGAGGGACATCGTGCCCTCTACAGAGAGGGACGGATCATCATTGATGGACGGCCCATTGACTAGGGATTCGCGGCCTATGAGACAGCACACCAGGAGGTGCACATTGCAGTCTGGAACTGCAATGGATCTTTATGGACACATCCTGGGCGCCTCGAGGAGGTGATGGAGGGAAGAGACATTATCTTCTTGACAGAGACACACGAGAGCCCGGGGAGGAGCCTACCGAGGATTGAGGGCTATATGTGGGAGTCAGCTCACCGCCGCCAGATAAGAAAGCACACCACACGGGGATCAGGAGGAGTAGCCGTGCTCTATAGACAGTCGTTACAGCACAGGGTACAGGTGGTAGCCAGAGACCCAGAGGCACGTTTCATGTGGATACGCTTGCAGCTATGAGAGGAGAGAGCAGCGTACTTCGCCGTATGCTATATTGCACCCATTGGTTCACGCTTCACACATTCCCCTGAGCAGCTATCAAGAGGGGAGGGACCAGACACCACATCGCCATATGACTGCCTCAGTGACACGATTATGGAGTATACCGGGATGGGTGAAGTCTTCCTTGTAGGAGACTTCAATGCCCGCACTCAGAGCCACCAGTGTGATATCTACGACTTTGACGACCCTGAGATGCTTCGTACCATAGAGGACATGCCTACACTCAGAGTCTCAGCCGACACCCGCCACACCCACCTTATATGGCCGACACTTACTCCAGATGGGAGGAGCACACCGTCTCGTTATATATAATGGGATGGAGAACTGGCCCACCTCGCGCGGTCTCACCTGCATTCCACCCACGACACCACAGGGGGGCAGTGTGGTAGACTATGTTATCGGACCTCCGGAGGCGACACATCTGATCACCTCATTCACTATCCCACCCTTACCGATTGGAGCTGATCACGCATATCTTGCCCTATCCATTCGCGGCTCACCATGCATACCCCACCCCGTCACCATACAGCCACGAGCCCGTACCACCATTCACTTTAGACATGAGCTAGCACATATCTATAGCTCCCATGTTCGAGAGCGCATCTACTCCCTTGATCCCTCTGCCTCCTTGGACACCCTCACCGCCCACTTCTCCTCGATCCTCCATACATCCGCTACTCTCAGCTTCCCATACACCACCCATAGCACTGCACATCCGACATGGCTGGGGCATACACCCCAGAATAGATGGTACGATGAGGAGTGTACGCGACTATACAGACATCTCAGAGCACAGAGTATCTTGGGATCCATCACAGAGAGGGAGGCACGACGACAGATGCGAGCCCTCACACGCCGGAAGCGGCGAGCTTTCGAGGAGTGACAGGAGGCAGAGTTGATCGACCTTCTCATGAGTAGGGATTGTGCCACCGCGTGGAGGGCACTACGTGAGCCACGTCCACCTACACCCATAGCAGATCCTTCGACTTGGCACACCTACGCCCAGAGGTTATATGACGTCCCAGGACAGCCACCATTACCGATTCCTTCCACACCGCGTCCGGTGATATCCACCCTCTTCACAGCAGGCATGGTACGACAGGCCATCCATAGGCTACAGCATGGCCGTTCTGCAGACCACACGGGGCTACAGGGAGAGCACTTTATATACGCAGCAGATGTAGTTTCCCACTTGATCGCCCATCTCTTCACCGTGCTTTGGGTTGAGGGATTACCCGACTCATGGACTATGCATACCATTACGCCTATCCATAAGTCGGCGATATGAGGACCCAGGGAACTA
>CM035411.1:83530367-83535367 GCA_020310875.1 Ceratopteris richardii
ATATATATATATATATCTATATATATATATATGTGTGTGTGTGTGTATATATACATACATATATATATATATATATATATATATATATATATATATATATATATATATATATATATATATATGTATATATATATATATATATATATATATATATATATATATATATATATAATATATTATATACATATATGTATAAAATATAACTATATATATATATATATATATATATATATATTATATATATACTATATATATAATATATATATAATATATATATAATATCTATATATATATATATGTGTGTGTGTTGTGTATATATATACATACATAATTATATATATATATATATATATATATATATATCTATTATATATATCATATATATATATATATATATATATATGTATATATATATATATATGTGTGCTGTGTGATATGTGTGGATGATATGGATGGCTCGTCTGCTGCTGGGTTCGCTGCGAGCTAGGGTTTACGTTCCCTGTTTCGCCTGTATATACTTCATCTTAGGATGCAATTTGGGTTCGCATCAGTCTGTTAGCAGGTCGCGTAGAGCAATACTTCGTGTTTTCGAGCTCGACAGTAGTCGGACAAGGGTTTTCGACAGTGGTAGTTGACCTTGGGCTTCTGAGCGTCTACGGATATATTCACAGAGTTAGGGTTCGCGATCTGCAGACAGACGTTCTTCGTGAGCTGCTGCAGACGATTTTCAGGTCATTAAGGAGCAGAGATTCGGTCGGCTGATTACACAGAGGAGCTTCAGTCTGGTTTGAAGCTACATTTTACAGGGCCGTCTGCTGCTTAGTGATTCAGACTTCAGAAATAAACAAAGCAAATTAGGCAAGGATGGCATGTTCTTCTTCACTTGGGGACACTCTTCAGTCACAGTAGGCTTCTCAACCTACTGAGGTGGTGCCTCAGTCTCCTTCGCTAAATGAGGTAGATTTTGGGAAATTGAAATGTATGATGGATGAGGCTCTTACGCATGATGAAGGTGTGCACGCTGAATTTGAAAGTTGATGTGGACCCCTCCCTGATTTGGGATTTTGCACTTATGTTTCATGAAAGAGGGCTTCTTCTTTTTTTTACCACTCGCATTCCATTGGCTGTAGATGTGGCTTTAGCCATAAATGCTAGTGTCGATAAAAATGTCGTTGATAAAGTTTTCTACTCCGGGCATGGCCTCTTTGAGGTAGTTTTCACTGAAAGCAGTGTCAGGTCACCGTTTTTAGTGCAGCAAACTGTATTTTTGTGCGGATTAATGGCCCATGTTTTTCCTTGGAAGCTAGTTAAAGCCATGAAGGAGGAACTCTTGTAGAAGTGTCCTGTGTGGGTTGAACTCATTGATCTTCCATCCTTTCTCTGGGCTAGTATTGGACACATAGCCAAAGTTCTGGGTAAGGTGCTCTACACTCCTTCTATTTCGGCTCCGAATAAGAATAGGATATGTGTTCTCTGGAATACCTCGAGACCATTCCCTAAAACACTGGCCATTAATGTTCCCAATGTGGGTAGAATTGTAATATACTTAAAGTGGGGCAATATGGCTGGTGCTTGTTTTCATTGTGGAAATTTAGGTCACTACTCGAAGAATTGTCCTTCTCTAAAATCGGAAGGAATTAACTTTATTCCTACTTGCCCGGGTAGTAAGATTATGGTTCCTGAGGAACAGGTCTTTAGCAAGCAAAAGAGTTTTGCTAATATATCTGCTGGAAATTTAGCTTCTCCTAAGCTTCAGACAGCATATGTTTCTGGTAACAAGGGTAAAGATTTGGTAAGTGACAAGCAAGTACATCCTGTGGCTCCTATTTCTTCACCTAAACTCAATGTGTATAAGAGAAGAGAGGGGGAAGGAACTAGCAAGGATACTTTTCTGGAAAAAGGAAGTGAAGTTGGAAAGCGAGTTGTGGATAGTGATGGATTCACTCCTGTCACTTACAAGAAAGCTCTACTTCGTGGTAAACGAAGTAAATTTCAATCAGGGTATTCGGTATCTCCGTTGGATGGCGCTAATTTTGCTCCTCAAAACAATGACCTCTTCACTGATGGTTATGAGAATATGGATACTGTGTTACAGGAGTTAGCTCCTGTGATCGGACATGATGATTCCTCACTTGAACCTCCGCAGAATTCATGAAATTAGCAACATGGAATATTCAAGGCATTGGCCAATATGGCAAGTGAACAAGATTATGGAGATGGATTGTTAGGCATCAATTAGATTTAGTGGCGATACAAGAGCATAAAAAGCATGATCACACTGGAATGCATATGTATACTACAGATTTCCAGCTTCGTTATAATGGCATTAAAAATTTTTACTCAGGTTGTCTCTTTATTGTTAGAAAAGACATTCATTTTACAGTCCTTTTTGATGATCCTCAGGGAAGATTTATTGCATTGCATCTGCAATTGCATGGCGTATCATATATTTGCATTAATGTTTATGCTCCAAACTCTCCTATGGAGAGGATAAGAACTCGAAAACTTCTCCTGCAATTTATTCACCAAAGTAAGCACTCCAGAATGTGGATTGATGCTCGTATCTTGTTCTGTGGAGATTTTACTATGGTGGATGCACAATCTGATTGTACAACATCATCATCTCTATTTTCGGTTCAGGAAAAGGTAATCTGGCAGGAACTTTTAGATGAGTTAAATTGCAAGGATATGTGGAGTCTCATTGGAGGGCATGCAATTCGCTATACATTTCACTCAAAGTCGCATAAGTCTGCAATGAGTAGGCTAGATAGGTGTTATTACTCCCATGTACATACTTTAAATATGGCATCCAAAATGTGGATTGATGCTACGATGCTTCTCTCTGACCATAATCCGCTCTTAATTAATCTTCACGATTTGCATTGGGAGTCGTGTATCCCGAGTAATTTTCGTAGGATCCCTTTGAGGTTGAATCTTGCTTGGCTTCACACTTCATTATTTAAATCTAAAGTTCACACCCTCATTCAGCACCTTCTCTCCTTGGAAATCTCTGCGTGTATGAAGTGGGAGTCTTTTGTGGAGGGTATGCAAGAAGTGATTAGAGAATGTGGTAAGTGCTTTACTGCCGCTCTAGCTAAAGGTAAAATTGAGGAAGAACATATGATTCTCTATATGTCTGCAAAGGTTGACTCTGGGAAGTTACTCTCTGAAGCAGAGTATATGAGGTTATGTGATGCTTACAGTTGCTTACAGATTATTGAAAATAATGCTATTCAGTCTTCTAAAGTTAGAGCAAGATACACTGAAGTAAATGATCTTCATGCAAACTCTAAATGTTTCTTTGATTTGCTTCGTACTAAACGTCTTAAAGATGCAGTTACCACGATAGAGAAAGATGGTTTGACCCTCCATGATGGAAACTCTATTGCTGAGTTCTACTCGATGCACTTTAAGAAGTTATTTGCGGCCTCCTTTGCAGAAGATGATGCGTGGTTTTCATCTCTTCGGGACTCTCTTCAATTCACTCCGCAGATGATTGATTCTCATATGGCAGATGCATGTGAAAAAGGAATAACTGAAGAAGAGGTCTTCTTAGCCCTTCAGTCTCTCAAAAATGGGAAAGCCCCAGGAATAGATGGTATTACAAAAGAGTTTGTGGCTGCCTTTTGGCCCTCTCTTAAAACACTGGTGTTAGATGTTTGTAATGAAATTTGGAGGGATCAAAGAATGCCTTATACTTTCAAGCTAGGAAAGATTAAACTTATTCCCAAAGTGCAGGTACCCAAACGGATGGAGGATTGGAGGCCGATTTCTATGATTGGCATCATTTACAAAATATTTGCCAAAATCTTTGCTTTGAGACTTAAGCCGATTATGCATAAGATTACGCATCCCTCGCAAACGGGGTTTGTATATGGTAGATCAATTTATGACAACATTTTTCTTACTCAAATTCTGATGGAACATGCTGTTTCTTCTAATCAGCGAATAGTCGGTATGCAAATTGATTTTGATAAAGCTTTCGATCGTATCCGATGGGATTTCATTGCTGTTGTGCTAAAAAAACTTGGGTTTGGTGTCAAGTTCAATCGGTTGATCTATATTGTAGCCCAAGATAGTGCATCTCAAATAGAGATAAATGGGAGACTTTCTGATCCTTTTCCTATTGAAAGATCAGTGCGCCAGGGTTGTCCGTTGAGCCCACTCTTCTACGCTTTGGCCTCGTCACCAATGTTTTATTTGTTGGAGGCGAAGATAAATTCTCACTGTATTCATGGTATCTAGGTTTCTGGGCTTGAGCAAATTGCAGTCGGATTTGCAGATGACACTTTCATCTTTGCAAAGGCGGAGCAAGAAAACGTTCGAAATATTATTACTTCCCTCACTTCTTTTTCCAATGCATCGGCATTGCATATTAATATGAAAAAGTCAGCGCTCATAGATATTTCTGCAAACAATTTCCACTCTTTATATTGGGAAGGGCCTAAATTCAAAAAGGTACTGTATTTCGTTATCTTGGGTATCCTATTGGGGTCAATGTTTCTACCAAAAGCAAAATTGAATGGGTATTGAACAGAGTCAGAGGTAAAATGGGTTTATGGCATGCTGCACAATGGTCGATACATGCCAGGGTCAGAATTGTTCAAGCATTCTTACAGCCTTATGTTATGTATTACCTATTGTTGCTTGACTGGAGGAAATCTCATCTCCATGCTTTTGAATGCTTGTTGAAGAATTTTTTGTGGAATAAAATGCACAATAGGGCGTTGGTGCTTTCTGCATGGGATTATGTTTGTCAGCCCAGGTCAACCGGTGGTCTTGGAATCCTCAATCTGTTATCTCATTTGAAGGCTAGAAGAGTAGCCTTTATCATGCGTATTACAGCTCCTCAAAAACCCTTATGGACGGATGTTTTTTGGAAGTCCATGGAAAATGCAAAGCTATGTAGTATGTTATAAAGGAATTTGGAGGTTGGATCCTTGGAATAAATTTTTTTCGCATGCCCCAATACAAACTTCATTGTCCACACTTAGCTTTGT
>CM035411.1:83552867-83557867 GCA_020310875.1 Ceratopteris richardii
GCCAAATCATGCCCCCATGCCTTGTTTATATAGAGTTTTGCCACCAGAATCTGCTATCACAAGTTTTTCTAAAAAACCTTGTAAGTTCTTACATTTTAGCGGAAAAGCTAATTTTAACTTTATTTTCTTGCATCTCAGCTTTTAGGTTCATAATCTATGATAATTAACTTCAGCCATTAGATTAAGTTGCTTTGCAAAAAATACGGACCATTGGATTGTTTTAATCACCTAATATGAAAAGCACTTTGAAAAGCTGAAAGTTAGCGTTTGACTTTTGAGGGGACATATGTAGCCTGATGGTACAATGTTATATATGGTTGGGTAGCTCTCCTGGAGCTCTTTTTTAAGAATCTGCAGTTAAAAATTTTGATCATCTTTGACATTACCATTTTTGGGAAATGGTGAAATGGTGAAATTAAAGTTTGCTGGAAATTAATGTTTTAGTTTCAATTTGATATTTTTTCCAACATATTTGATTAATATAATTTTATCTACACCTTTTTGTCCATCAAGGCTTGGACTACTACATCATAAAAGCATATGTTTATTGTTTTATGTGCTTTGAGCCTTAAGTTTAGTTGAACATATGTCACACGTAATACATAATACTGTCCCAAATGATTCCAAATGCAACATGGGCATATCATCCCAATGTCAGAAGAGTGAGCATCACCAAGAGTTCTCTCTTCTTTTTTCTTTTTTCTTTCTTTCTTTCTTTCTCTTTTTTTTTTTTTTTTTTTTTTTTTTTTTTTTTTTTTTTTGGGGGGGGGGGGGGGGGGGGGGGGGGGGGGGGGGGAGGGGAGTGTGAGAGACATAAAAGAAAATATAACAGAAAGTAATATGTATGCGTATATTCATAAAAAATAATTACATCAGAAAGATAAACAAAAAATCACCTATCCCATAACACACGATGCTTCATTCAACAGTATTGAGCTCTCACTATATTTAGTCAAAGGCTCTCCCCTTTACTAGCGCTTCCCATCCCAAAGGCACAAAGGGACGTGCCAAAATAGAGAGGATTATTCATGCTTCTACTACTCCATCTCAAGAACAGAGAGATCCTATTCTCATAAGGGAGAGAATTCCAAAATAAAAAAAAGAAATATTGGCAATAACACAGTATATTCCTCCTTATTGGTTTTGTAGCTAGAGATTTATAAATCGATTTGATAGATTTTCATAGTGGATTCTAATTTTACGATAATTTAGTGATTAGTCTCTATGGACTAAACGCTCCCCCAAGTTATGGTTGAGTGACCAATAAATGGCATCAATAAGTGTTCTAATCTCTTGAAGTTTGTGCAAAACTCTTCTGCTTAGTTGAGTTTGATTGTGGGTAAGTGCATAAGCAGGATTAAACTCCATCAAGACAAGTATATGTGGTGATTTAGGTCCTCTAATTGAGAGCACATGCCATACAAGAGTGCAAAAATGTGAATGATTTTCCACATTGTCCTCATACGTGCATGCAGTTTAACATATTTTCAGGCCACCCTTGTTTCTTTCATCAAGAACAGCACTGAATATCTATTAAAAAAACAGGTGCTTTCTGCTTTCAATCAAAAATGCTTTCCTAAGAAGATACAAAATAAATAACCATATCCTCCTATTTTTTTTAATCCCAAACCTCAAGGCTGATCTTATCATGATAATGATCCACTTCAACAAAAGCAAGGCCAAAAATCATAAATTAAACCAAAAATTTGAGCAGCCTATTTCACAAGGAAGTAAAACCAAGGGAAAAAGAATAAATGGGATAAGTAAATCAATAATTTTCATGTGTATTATGCCCCATCTCTTTCCACAAGTTCACACAGATATTCTTCCTTGATCCAGGTTTTACTTGTTCTTTAATTTTGTCTTCAACCTTTGGTGTATGGTTTTCATATCATTCAGAAAATACCATTGCTTTTATGTTTCCAGCAATGTGTGAAAAAATAGAGGAACCAAAATGCAGACAAACATCTGGATATAGCACCTGCAACTTATGCAAAGAGGAAATTTAAACATGCATACCATTAAACTGTTCATTTTGTATCACCAGAGATTGTAACCATACAAATAGTCTTGAGCAAATGAGATAATATAACGGATGCTTACATCTGAATTCACATTCACAACCCTTGAGGGAGCACCTCGGGACAAAGATGGTAGAAGCAGCAATGTCAAGAGAGCAGGTGCAATGTGGTTAACTTGCATATGCTCCTCAATTTCATCCTGAGAAAACTTTTGAGGAGCTGTACTAAATCTCCTCCAAAACACTTTAATCAGTCAAAAGTGTACAAGTCAAATACAAAGAAATAAATTGAAACTCCAACAATATTACATGACATAGAGAAAATCCCTGCATTGTTGATTAACAGATGAAGTGGTTCGAGCCGGGCCTCCCATGCAGCTGCAAATGCCCTTACCGATGATAAAGATAGAAGATTCAATTCCATAACCTTCACATTCCAGAGCCAGAATTAATCAAGAGCTGCTCTTATTGATTCTCATGTGATAAATTAGTGAACACTGAACATGTTACACTCAGTGTTAAAAGTTATGATATTTGAAAACGAAGAAACCCTTTAAGATGTACAAAAAAAAAAAAAACTTTAAAATCTGAATCTGTAACTACTTAACCAATATAAGCTCATGGAAACTCAAAAATTATCAGAAACAATAGGATTATGTAATACAGATCTGAAAGGCACGTACCAAGAACTAGAGCATAATACAGCAGGATTAATGAGAAGCGCCAGGGGTGTGTCTCATTATTATCACAAGTTCATCCTCAGACATGTTTTTCTACTTCTCATTAGGGGAGTGTAGACCTTACTCGAATGCAAAAAATAAAGACAAGCTTCTCTTAGTATTTAGTACACTGCCAAACTCAAACACAAAAACTCATTCACAAGTATAAAGGGGAAATCAAAGAGTGATTTTTATGGTTCCTGAGTGCAAACAGATCAGAGAGAAAATACAGTATTGTGGGTTTAGAGAAAGAATTGGATGGTTGGAATTACCAAATTGATGGCTACTCAAGGTATACATAATATGTGTGAGTGAGAAAGAGTTATCACAGAAAACCCTAATTTGAAATTTGGTCTTCTCTGGCGTTGAGCAGCTGCTCAGGAATCTTCATGTCTTGAAGTAGCTAGAAACCTGGTACAACAGCAACACGTGAAGAACCCCTAAATTAAGAACTCAATACTCACTAAATCAGCATGCACACTATGGTCGTGTGAAGAAGATTAAGGGAAGGCTGCCAAAAACTTCTCCAAATTTGCACTATCTCCTCTAAGAGTCCTCTTACCTCAAAAGCCTAGAGCTTGTGTTCTTGATGATGCTCAAGATTGATGCTTAAGTGTGTGGAATAAGTTATAACCCTTCTTTATATAGGCTATGCTGTACGTGCGAAATCTAGTGAAAAAGCAAAATAAAGCCAAAGCATTTTTTTATTTTTTCGCCTATGAGTATGCATGTGGATTTTTTTAAACTCTTTTGCCTTTGTGTGATGCTTTTCAATCGACTAATTCTTACTCATTGGATTACACGCTTTCTAAAGTCTAAATCCTAACCATTCAATCATAATAAGATGAAAAGCAAATGAAAAGCAGAATTTAGGGTTTGACTTTTGGTTGATTTACTATGTCAAATGGTGCAATGTTATATACCATTAAAAAGCTCTCAAGAGTGGCATCTAATGGGCCAATAAAATTTTTTTATCATCTTTGACCAAAATTTGACTGAATCTCAAAATTAGGGTTGTTGGATTTTTGGCAATTTTAAACCATTCTATGCTATTCTGACATTGTTTTCCAACAATCCCTCCTCGATGTCATAATGGCATTGGGTTCATCCATAATTTTTTATGTTTGTCTCCGAATAACGCTTTGGTAAATATATCTTCCACATTCTCACTTGTAGGTACATAAGTTAGTTCAATGTGCTTTTGAAATACCTCTTCCCGAATATAATTATAATGTACTTCAATATGCTTTGTCCTTGCATGATGAACAAAATTCTTCGCAATAGCAATAGCACTTTGCCTATGTGAAAATATCTGCATAGGAAGATGAATATGAACATCAAGATAACTTAGAGTTTTTTGCAATCAAATAGCTTCAATTGTAGTTGTAAAGGCAGTCCTATACTCTGCTTCACATGAAGATGTAGCTATTATCTGTTGTTTCTTAGAAAGCCATGAAATAAGGCATTCTCCAACATAAAAAAAATAGCCATATGTACTTTTTCTTGTGTCTTTGTTACCTCCCTAATCAGAATCTACAAAACCTTGAAGTATAAAATGTGAAAGCTTTAGACATACCATTGCATAGTTCGTAGTTTCTTTCAAACATTTGAAAATTCGTTTAACTGCTTTCCAAAGAATTTTCAGAGGTTTATGCATAAACTTTTATACTTAAGAAATTGCAAACTAAATGTCTGATCGTGTAGCACATAGATAAATCAAGCATTCAAATGCTTGACTATATAATGTTCATAGTTCCTTTCATAAAATCAATAGCCACTTGTACTTCTTGTGTCTTTGTCACTTGCCTAATCAGAATATGCAAAACCCTTGAAGTATAAAATGCGAAGACTTTAGAAATAACATTGCATAATTTATAGTTCCTTTCAAGCATCTAAAAATTTGTTTAACTTCTTTCCAAAGAATTTTGAGAGGTTTGTGCATGAACCTTGATATTTGAGAAACAACAAATTGAATGTTTAGTCATGTATTACATAAATGAATCAAGCATCCAATTACTTGAATATATAGCATTGCATCAAAAGGTTCTGAATTTTCATATGCTTGCAATGACACATTAACATCTATAAGTGTCTGCATAAGTTTACAATTTGACATTTCAAACCTTTCCAATAATTTCTCAATGTACTTTTGCTATGTCATATAGATACACTCATTCTTGGTTATGAATTCAATGCCAAGATAGTAATGTACGACACCAAGGTCATCAACATCAAATGTATCTTTAAGTTATGACTTTAAA